>JANAVB010007466.1:0-65549 GCA_029216955.1 Iris pallida | reverse complement strand
ACATGTATCAGTCTTAGCAGTCCAAAACCCATTCGAATCCCAGTTTCCCTTGATAACATCAAACCCAAACATGTAACCAACATTGCAGTAATCTAATACATATGTAATTAATTAATATGGTTATTTAGATCAGGGAAATTAGTTTTGAAAACATATTAATTTTCAGAAATCAGTGAACAACACACTGTGTATCAGTGAGAAATGGAAAATGCAATTCGAAACTTAAAAACATGTTAATATTATAAATTAATGGTTGGTAATCACAACACACATGTGCACGTGTCTCACAAGTCATCTCATGTCCTGGGGAAGCAGGACACGATGTGTCCTAGCTCACGAACACGCACAGACACGCTGCGCACAAAGCAGTCTCGTACGGCGAGTCCACGAGTTCGTGCACCCGACACAGGCCACGTGGAGACACGTAGCCGTGCACATGTTTAGCCCACGTGTAGGGCTACACGGTCGACACCTATCTAGTACCCAAATTGAGTGTCATTTCGTGTCCAGCCACGTATTAGTGGCTAAAAACGTGCGTGCAACATAGTGCGTGTGACCAATGCGACGAGGAGAACTCCTCAAATACCCAACCATTCGTGCCTAATTTTTGGGAGACCAATGTCAGACGTTACCCCGACATTCTCCCCAAAAATATCGTGTCCCCGTGTCCTGTGCCCAGAGATCTCAGTGTCGGGCAGCAGGACAGTGTCCCGCAGGTAAGTACAGCTTATTCGTGTCCTCGTGTGGACACGACACAATTCCAAAACTACTAACCAAGGACACAAATGTACAAGCAAACCCTAGATCTAGGAATCCAATAAAAAACATTTCCAAAAAAGTAAAAAGAAATGTTTGTGGCATTTCAACAAACAACTAGACTAGAGATTTGATACGTGTCCGATACGGACACGAAACCTGATGCAAACGACACCAATCCTTCACTACAGCTAGGGGACACCTAGATCTAGGCTACCATGCAATAAAATCTGAATTAAAATAGAATTAGAGGGGTTTACCTATAGGTTGCAAGGATCAAGAAAAAGCCCCAAATTAAACGGTTCACGTTGCTATCCAAATCCTCTAAATTACTCTAAAACTGAAATTACTCCCCAAAATTAGTAAATAGAGGTTGATTAGAATCATATGCAAAAGATTTGGGTCAAAAAGGATTAAAAATGGATTTACTATGAATTTAGGAAAGTAGGGATTTACCTTTCCTTCTAAAAACTTGGTTGAGCACAAAAGATGCAAGAACAAGGAAAGGGGACATTAAATAGGGGTAGGATACCCTAGGTGTGGCCGGCCACTAATGGGTTGGTTAGGGTTAGGGCTCAAGTCATGGGCCTATGGGATTAAGTCACAAGTCATGAAATAAAAAATCACAAGTCATGAAATCATTTCCCTATTCTTAATTCTTCCTATTGAGACTAGATTCTAGTGACTAAAAATAGGTTAACTTAAGCTCGACTAGGGTCACACCATAGCTAGGGTTAACTTCCAGGCTAGTCTACAAAGTCTAAATAAGTCAAAGTCAAAGATATCAATCACCAATTCAATAAATCAATTTTAAATTCAAAAATCCACCAAATGGCCAAAATACCCTCAAGCTAAAATGTGGTAGTGACAAATCTACCCTCCTTAAAATAATTTTTTCTCAAAATTAAAAGACAAAACTAAACTGATGAGAATGATAGATAATCATACCTCAAGGTCCAAACAGATATGGGTATCGCTCACGCATCTCATCCTCCCGCTCCCAGGTAGACACTCCTGGAGAATGATGCCTCCATGCGACGTAAACCAAGGGTATCACCTGGTTCCTCAATACCTTCTCTCGGCGATCCAGAATCTCCACAGGCTACTCTGGATAACTGAGAGTAGGTCTCATGAATTCATATCGTTCTGTAGAAAACATAGAATATTAATGAGACAACTGGTCCGTACTCTCCTCAATCAAATGGTGTTGCAGAAAGGAAGAATAGGACGTTAACAGAGATGATGAACTCAATGCTGTTGATTGTGGGTCTTCGAAATTGCTTCTGGAGTAAAACAGTGCTTACGGCTACGTTCATATTGAACATAGTGCCGTATGCTACTTCGAAAGTCATTCCTCGTGAAATTTGGTTCAAGGTCAGACCCAACTTGAATGTCATTCGAGTGTGGGGTGTCTAGCGTACGTGATGCTTCCGGGTTTGAAGATTCAGAAGCTGGGAACAAAGACTATGAAGACTATATTCCTGGGTTATGCTGATAAGAGTGATGCTCGGAGGTTCCTTGATATTGAGTCAAATCATATTATTGAATCTCGTGACGCAGAATTCTTTGAAGATAAGTTTGCAAGGCACAAGAACATTATTCTCTTGAATATTCCGGAGACAATGTGAGTGCATAGAAGGCTCAAGTTCCTTACGAAGAGGCAGTTCAAGAAAATATTGTTGCTGTAAGCACAACTATTGAACCAAAACTTGTAGAACATGTATCTAAGCGAGTGAGGAGACAGAAGAACTTTGGAAAGGATTTCGTCACCTATCATGTGGAAGCAGATTCGCTTACCTATGATGAGGCGATGAAGACCAGAGATACTGTCTTCTAGGAGGAGGATATCAATGATGAGTACGACTCGATAACCTCCAATAACACGTGGATGTTAGTCGATCTGCCTGAAGGAGCAAAACCAATCCGATGGAAATGGATCTTCAAGAAGAAGATAAAGGCCGATGGAACTGTTGACAAGTTCAAGGCAAGGTTAGTTGCCAAGGGGTTTTATCAGAAGTATGTGATCGATTATTTTGACACATATGCTCCAGTAGCTTGGATGACGACCAATAGGATGTTGATTGCTCTGAGCGCAATTCACAAGCTGGTAATCCATCAGATGGATATTAAGACCGCTTTCCTGAATGGTGAATTAACCAAAGAGATTTACAAGCAACAGCTAGAAGGATTCATCGTCAAGGGTCTCGAAGACAAAGTCTACAAGTTGGTAAAATCTTTGTATGGTCTGAAGCAAGCTCCCAAGATGTGGAATGAGAAGTTTGATAAAGTTATAAGATCAAACGGCTACAGGGTCAGCGAGACGGACAAGTGTGTATACACAAAGTTCGCTGATGGAAGAGGAATTATCGTTTGTCTGTACATGGATGACATGCTGATCTTGGGTACAGATCTAGCAAGTGTCACTGAGACAAAGAAGTTTCTCTCATCTAAGTTCAGCATGAAGGACTTAGGAGAAGCTGATGTTATCCTGGGGATAAAGATCATCCGGACAAAAACTGGATTGGCATTGTCACAGTCTCATTATATTGAGAAGATGCTCACACGCTATGGGTATCAGGATCTTCCGGGGAACGATAAGCCTTATAGGTGTGACAAGAAGCTGAAGTCAAATCCAAGGGAAAGCATCTGGCAACTGGAGTATTCAAGCGTCATCGGGAGTTTGATGTATGCGACTACTGCCACAAGACCTGACATAGCTTTTGCTGTAGGAAAGCTGAGTCGGTTCACGAGCAATCCAGGTGTGGAGCACTGGAAGGCTATGAAGAGGGTTATGAGATACCTCAAAAGGACTCAAAAGTATTCACTGCACTACTGCGGATATCCAAAAGTAGTGGAAGGCTTCAGCGATGCATGATGGGGCTTAGAAGTAGAGAGTGAGAGGTCCACATGAGGATATGTTTTCCCCATAGGTGGAGCTGCTATATCATAGAAGTCGAAGAAGCAGACTATGTTGTCGCACTCTTCTATGGAATCTGAGTTCTATGCACTAGCGGCTACGACAGATGAAGCAGAATGGCTTCGAAAGCTCATGTATAATCTTCTAATGGTTGGTATGCACATACCGACGGTATCGATATACTGTGACAACCAGGCGACTGTAGCGGTGGCAACGAATAACCTCTTTAATGGCAAGAAGAGGACTATGCATCTAAGGCACAGGGCGATAAATGATCTTATTAAAAGAGGAGTCATTGCCATAGTGGATGTTCAGATTCAAGAGAATCTGGCAGATTCGTTCACCAAAGGTCTCAAGCGCCAGCTGGTTGAAGACACACCAAGTAAGATGGGCTTGCAGACACTCTGATATTATGTCTTTGCAATTCTACTATAAAGTTTTATGATGTTAGTTCAAAGAGAAATCTACTAGGCATCTAATTTTTAGTTCAAGGAAGGACCATTGACTGGAAGAATATCAGGAACAGTAGGCAAATCCTTTGGAATATTGCGGGGTTATGAACCTAGAACCACTATTGTCTATTGTTTGTGTTTACAAAGAACAAAGTCCTATAGAAGGATGGCTTGGAAGCCTTAATGAGTTCTCAGGTATCTGTGATGTCTAGCGTGCTTTGCAGGAAGCACGGGTAGCACAGCACACAAAAGCGTAGTACACCATGCTACAGTGGGGTGACACCACATGAGGTTCCTAGTGAGGATAAAGCCTCAACTTCGGGCTAAGTCACAGTTGTATAGCACCGCACATAGGCAAGAGGGCCTCATGCTGTATAATGAAGAGTGGTAGGCAATACTATAAAGAGGCTGGGCCTCTTGTTACAGTGGGTGACACCACATGTGGCAGGGCCTCGACTTTGTAAGCCATGTCGCGGTAGCGTAACACCGCAAGAAAGCGAAAAGCTTCATGCTGGGTAGTTTGTGTAACCCCACTTTCCTGATTTTATGAATTTATAGTATTTTAAAATTTTGGAATATTATTTTGTGTTGAAGAATAGTTATTTATTAATTTCGTATTCCTTTGTGATTTTAGAAATAAATATTTATTGAGAAGACTAGCAATTATATTTGGAGTGCTCTCCAAGAATTCTAACTAACCCCACTCTTCCTTGTAACAAACTCCAACCGCCCTCTAACAACTTGTGGGCCTAGTTGTAACAAACTATTTTTTTGTAACAAAAATCTTGTAAACTTGTTTCTAAATCCCTATTTAAATCCACTCACTCTCTCTCTCATATTTTATTTTTCTTTCCTCTGTGAAATCGGGAGAGAGCAGAGCTCCCAACTCCCGTTCCCCAAATCCTCCTAGCCCTAACCCTAATTGCTCGGCCGGCTATGGCGAGGCTCCCCTCCACAGAGGCAGTAGCGGGGTACTGATCTTCTCCGGAGGTACACCCCACTGATAGACATCCGGTGGCATTCTTCTAAAAGTTGACGGCAGGATCTTCGTTCCCGGCGATCACCGAACGATGATCACCTCCTTTCTGGAGGCGGCGAGAGGCGACGGCAACCAGCGGCCCCTCCACCGCAGTTGGGCAGCGGGATCACCTCTTTCGGTGACATCAGAATCCCCCCTGCGAACTCATATCCGCGAGTCCACTACTTCTTCAGCGATGACGCGATGAGCATATCTTCGTTAGTGCACAGAGCACAATAAGGTCCTTGTCCTTCTTCGTCTCCTTTCCTTGATCGATTTGATTGTGTTTCCGAAATGTTGCGACCTTGATCGAATCGGTCGATCTGAGAGATTGGTTCAACTCGAATCTTGGTCGATCGATCGGCCTGAATTCGATCAGTGAGTAGGAACACAGTTGATCTATGTTTAGATTCTCGATCGATCACTATTTTGGATTAGAAATATCGATCGGGTTGATCTCGACCATTCTATCAAGAAGTTGAACCCAAAGCTTTAGCCCGAAATTAGTATTAATCTTTGTTTGATTTTCTGATTTTTGGAACATCTTGTAATCAGGAGGTGTTCTTATGTTGAATTCTCTGAATTGATCACCACCTGTTTGACAAAATGGCTCACACATGACCCAAGTTGGATCTGAACACACCTAGGGCCGTATCCGATATGATTAACAGTGTCCTCACTCCCGATTTGACTTCCTCTATCAGGTATACTTCTTCTCTTTAGATATTAGTAACACATTGTTGTATCCTAGTATTGATTTGGTTTTGGTCGGGTTTATAGTTGGACATGGGTTCTAGAGTCGTATTTATGTCCAATTTTGCTCGTCTCTATTTTGGTTCGTGTCCTGATTCATTTACGTTCAACATTATGGGTGTTCGATGTTGGGGCTATGTAACAATGTTGAGCTTTTGTGGTGTTAGACTTTAGATCAGCTGCAGGAAACAGGTGGCAGGAATGGGAGTTTTAAAGTGCTGGGTTTGGGTGCATAGTTTTATTAAGTTACAGTTATGTATATTTGGTTATGTATGTTAATTCTTAAGAAATGGTGGTTGGGAGGAAAGCAAATCGTTAGTTTGAATTTGTAATGCTAAAACAAGGTACTTGTGTTGGGTTGATGGTGTTGATGCTGTGTATTCAAATGAAAGTATGGGTGGATGACAGTTTAGATCAGCTTTGGGCCAAGCCTAGAGTTGCTTGGTAGGTTTATAGCATAGTTTCTGTATGGATTAAGTAGCAGGTTTAGCTTGAACTGGGTTGGCCTGTGGGCCAGGTTTGGGCCAACATGAAGAGAAGTAGGAGGAAATTGGTATGGGCTCTGGGCGGGTGAACTAGTTTGGGCTGGTTATTCTCTCCATTATGAAATTCGGTTAGCTACAATATTATAATTATTAGTAATAAGACTTTCATCATTATTATTTTTACTGATAGTGTAATCTTATTATTATTATCAGTTTTACAAAGATTTCTAAATAAAGACTTCTAAAATATCTTTTGCCCTTACTAAGGGTGTAATAATCATATCCTTACTTATTATTAGTTATTAGTATTTTGCTAATGAATCTAATAAAAACTATTTTTTAAATTGTTTCTATTTTAGCTAGTAAACATTAGTTAGTTTATATATTTTTCTTGCTAAACGTATTTTAATATTTACCAAATATTTCTAAATATGGTATATAACCTTTTTTCTAATTGTATATGTATATGTAAATAGTTAGCTAGAAATACATAATTAGAGTTAATTGCTAGCAAATTTATGGATAGAAATGATTAAGTTAGCTAATTATTGCCAACATTTAGATCCTAACCAACTTGAACTTAAATCAGGAGACATACAGATCTTTCTCTATTCCCGATCTTCTAGTGTAAGGCAAGTACACCGACTCGAACTCTTTTACACTGTATTTCTATCTTGCTTCAAGTTCTCATATTGACACATTGTACACACGATTGTTCATTGTTCATTGTTCATCGTTCATTGTTCAGTGTTCTTTACTTACATTGGGGTGGGGAAATACTACAGATATGTGACTAATTCTAAATTAGCTTGGCATTGTTTAATAGCTTAGGTCTCACATCGTGCACGTGGGACTCTAAGCTATACCATTATTCATGTGCTCTTGTATACTGTACTACCCCAGCCGATCACATACTCTGATAGTTATTTCAAATGCATATAACACTAATAGTCTAGTTCATTGTTCTGGATCTGGTACTATAGTTTCATCGTTATTCATGTACTACAGTTTCATGTTCCAGTGCTTGTATCATAGTTCATTGTGCAGTACTTCAGTTTACTTTGTTTAGTGCTTCTTGTCGGGGTTGTGCTTTGCTCTTTTTCTGACAGGATACGTGGTAAGTGAGCTTGAGGTCATTGAGCATTGGGAACATCATGGAGATTGTAGGATTTTACTTCATTGTTTTTATCTTACCTTCTGGAGATTGTAATTTATTTTACCGGATCTGTCTTCGGATAACATTGTAAAAGACTTGGATGATTATGGAGATCTTGTATGGGACGTTATAGATGCTGTATTGATTTTATCTACCTTGTGACTTGGAGTTTTTTTAGTATTGTACAGCTTACTTCGTCGTGTCCAACGACGAAGGCTGGGCGTGTACGACTCGTATTCGATTATTCGGGAGCGGGTCGTGACATTTTGGTACTATAAAGAGGTTAGGCCTCATGCTACAGGTGGTATGATACCACATGAGACAGGGTCTCGGCTTCGGGCCATGTCATAGCGGTGTAGCACCGCAAGGAAGCAAAATACTTTATGCCAAGGACTCTTTAAAAGAACTCACCTAGAGTGTATGGAAAGAGATGTAGGCCATCTCTTGAGAAAAATCTTGTAGACACCCAAGATACATATACCGAAACCAGGCTGTCACAAGGCCTTTAATGTGCAGCCAGAAGTGCAGTTGATGTAATTATGTGAGTGAGAAGAATTGCAGTTATTGTGCAAAATTCAAGGCTAAGTCCATTCTTGTATCATGTTGTCATTTAACCCTTGCGGGAAGATTCAAGTCATAGCGATATCTATCCTAATGCATGGTAGACAGTCACTGTGGGAACGCACAACCCATATATAGAGATATGTGGGGGTTTGTTGGTGTTTTGCTTGTTGGTGTTTTGCTTTAAAATCTAAAAAGATAGTCCCACATTGGAAAAACCAAATGGATGGTATCTCTATATAAAGATTTGCTTGTGTTGAGAGATCACATAAAGTATGGAGAGGCACATTGGTGCCATGTGGGGGCATTTTTCTAGTAGAAAGAAGGCTAAAGCAACAAAGAAGCATTAATGCTTTTTGTCATGCTCATGGGATAAATCCCTTATGGAGCTAAGCCCCGAAGGGGATTCACGACTCGGACTCGGGCTCAAAGGCGTAACGTGGCATTTTGTTGGTGCACTTTGTACTTAGCACGCCAGCATCAGCGTAAGGTATATTGTGCACAGTTGATGCGCTCGTGCGCTCGTCTCTGTGCTAGTCACAGTACAGGTGCAACGCAGGCGCAGCAGGCACGCAGGTGCCACGGGGCTGCGGTGCCGGGCGCATAGGAGCTGCGGCGCGCAGGTGTTGCAGCGCTGGGTGCTAGGTGCACAGATGCTGTGGGGCTGCTGTGCGTAGGTTCTACGATACTGGGCGCACAAATGCTGGGGGTCTACGGCATGCAGGTGCTGCGGCACTGGGCGCAGGTGCTGCGGGCTTAGCAGCTACGAGTGCAGGTTGACGGGCTGAGTGGCTATAGGGCGCAGGTGGCGTATGATGTGGCTGTTTGGAAGATTTGAACAGTTATAGAAAGATTGAGTTAATTGATCAGATACGATCTTTGTAGGATTTGAATTTAATTCATTCAAATCTTTTCATTATTCGCTCCTATCGTTTCGCAATCAGTTACGGCCAGGAATAGGATTAGGGTTTCGACCCTTCTCTATAAATACTCTCTTCGTGTCTTCATTAAGGACTTACATAAAAAAGAAAGAGACGAAGAGAGAAGTGCTGCCGCCGCCATTGAAGTCCAAAAGGAGTTCTTCGAGTTCGTGAAAGGAGGTGACAGCGAGCATTCTAGAAGTTCTTTAGAACTTGCTGGTTCCTGGGAGCAGATCGCAATCAGGTGAATCTTGCTTTGAGCAACGGTGATATTCATGTAGAAGCATGGAAAAGAATAAAGAAAGGCCTATGCAGCTCCGATAGAGAGATCCCCATGCGGCTCAGAATCCCCATGTGACTCAGAAATCCATGCGGCTCTAGAGTCCATACAGCTCAAGGGCCCATGCGGCTCCGATAGTTCCATACGGCCCAGGAAGAAGCCACGTGGCCTTCAACAGTTCTTCTCGAAATTCGGCTACATTAAATGCCCTGACGGCTGCTCTGACAAATGACGGCTATGACAGCTCTGACATAAAGACGCAATAATGACTGACATGATGGCGTATTCATAGGAAAGAGGAGAAAATCTTTTTACAGCTGGCAAAATCCAACAAGTTCCGAGGCCACTCCATGCGGCCACTCACTTCATGCGGCCGCCCACTTCATGCGGCTGCCTATCCCCATGCGGCTGTCCATCTGTATGCGGCTGCCTATCCCCATGCGGCTGCCCATCCGCATGCGGCTGCCTATACCCATGTGGCCGCCCATTCCCATGCGGCTGTCCATCCACGTGCGGCTGCCCATCTTGATGCGGCTGCCCATCCTCATGCGGCTGCCCATCTTCATGCGGCTGTATGTTTCATGCGGCTGAGAGGACCACCCATATGCGGCTCTGCCAGGACGGTCCATTTGAGACACGTGGCGCTCTTTGCGACAATTGAGACACGTGGCAGTCTTATCTTCCCTGGAACTATGGGTGCTAACAAATCTTAACAAAATTAGATTTGTTGCAATCGTTATAATTGCTCTGATCAAATCAAATCAAACAAATTGGACACGTGGCAGGCTATCACAAATCACGAATATTCATGGCAATCAATATTTATTGCCCACAAAGATTTGATACAATCACATTAATTGCTCAAATTTATTATATTCAAGATGAATGACCCAGATTAAGTGATCCTTAACCGTCAACTTCTGAAGGAGGCAATCATTTATAAACCCTAATGATCGCATCCCACTCCTATAAATAGCAAGGTGCTATTCCCTTGCAAATGGACGGACAAAATAGGCAACAGAGACAGAGAGATAGACAAAGGAGCGAAAAAAGAGAGAGAGAGCACTACAGAGACATCCAGAGATCTAGCAACCGAAGGCGTAAGGGAGTCTCCCCACGTCCAAGAGCATTTCTTTACCGGAGCCAAGGCTGCATCCGATCGTCCAAGGAGTAAGGCAGAGTTGTCGTCGCTTTCCGACAGCCTCTACCGTCACCCCCCAGAAAAAACTAAACAATTGTACTTAGATTGCTGTACCAAGGTTTTCGTCCCTAGGCTTTCTTTGTACGAGCGAGTTTGTATTTTGAAGTAAAAGTCCAATTTTTCGATATAATTGTTCTGTTCTTTTATAATTCATGGCAAACACGATAACGATTCTGCTGGAGACAAACTTCTCCACGACTGAGAAGTTGGTGACGCAATCGGATGCAGCCAAACTTGGCTCAACACAACAGAAGAGGGTCGTCCGCTTCGACCAACAGGCGTTTGAAGAAATGCTCTCCGACGGGAGCGCTGGCCCGGTCCAGAAGCGAACCCGCACAAAGAAGGCTCGCAGGAAGTGGAGGCCAAAATCATTTGCTCCTCTCCAAGCTCTGGACGGAGTACTCTCTGTTGTCCAAGACGGCGAAGGCAACTCTCATACGGCCCCACTTTAAGCCATAGAAGACTTTGTTGTCCCCAAGTCCGACAGAGGAAAGTACTACGATGCTGGACTTGCAGGGGCAAAGAGTGATTCTACGTGCTCCAGAAAGAAGCCGAACAAAGGCACTAGCCGCAGGCTGAACATTCATACGACCAAACTTGCCAGCCGCACGCATGATGTCCATGCGACCGAAACTGCCAGCCAGATGCAGAATACCCATGCGACCAAGATTTCCAGCCGCATGGAGAATACTTATGCGGCCGAGACTTCCAGCCGCATAAAGAAAGCCCATGCGGCTACGATTGCCAGCCGCATGAAGACTGTTGATTCCAGCCGCATACTGTCTGCTCCACGCAGCTCAGGCTCAGTCTTCGATCGCCTCTCCTATGGTCCTGATCTCTCATGCTCCCGAGAAAATATGTCTGACTCTCTGCAACACCACTTAGACTCTTCCTACTATGTGCCCTCACGCACTAGAGTAAAGAAGTCTAGGGCAGCGCGAGCTTGGCGAGCTCAGTCCGCTGTCCCGACCTCTGACCATCCGAGCGCTCCACATACTGTTATGCGGGCCTCTGATGGAAAGTTGTACAGAACCACTCGAGTCCAGCCCCCGGCAGCAAACGGACAAAGTGGTTCCAAAAGTCTTCCAAAACTCAGGGAGCAAACATAGTCGTTCCAGACCCATCTGACTTGCGTGAGGCTATCCTCCACAAGTGCAAGGAAAGAGAAGAGGCCTCGGGGTGCAAAGAGTCCTCCCACGGACGTCACTGTACCCAAGTCATCGTCAATTGTTGTTGCAACAACGCGACGGTAAGAGAAGACCGGCAGTCCGTCTTCCAAAGATTACAACAGCCGAGCTCAGAGGATAAGGCGCCTTCCGTCGTCTCCTGCAACTCTACTCAGAAAATCCCCGCCGATGGGAGAGGAAAGAAGATAAACATTTCCAGCCCAAAGATTTCAACCACTGTGACTAAGAAACTGTCGTTTAAACGGTTGTCCACCACCGAAGTTTTCCAAGGTACCCGTTCAAAAATAAAATCTACTACAGTGGAAGATTCATCATCCACATCACTGGGGGTCGCTGAAACTGGGGGTAGCACTCCTCCGAACATCTACGATAATCCGATGTTCCAAGGGGACGAGCCCGGGGAAACAGCTCTTCCATCAGATACAACAGGTGCCGACGTCCCCGAGGACGCCCACGACTCTCAAGATGAAGCAAGCTCTGAAGCTGGGGGTACTATCCTTTTTGAGTCCGAACCAGAGGAGAACATTCCTACATACCCCGATGACTTCTCGGTACAGGGGTATGATTCGGAGGGCACGTCATCCACCGTCCCTTCTACTTCTACTCATGTGAGGACGGCATTCATGACAAACGACGAACAAGATGGTCCCAGTGATCGCCAACGTATCGGCACTCTGGAGGCCATACTGCGCACTTTGGTCAAATCGGTGGACGAGATCAAAGCAGCCCTCCCTACTCTGCAAGGAGGGACGCCTGGCCAAACAAACTTGGGTCCCGCGGTCAATGCGGACTCGAATTCAGCGGCACCAAATCCGGGCAACAATCCTCCTGAAATGTCAGCTCCCACCGCTGCGGATGAGGCCAGGGAAGCAAGAAGAGAGGTCCATGAGCTCCGAGCCGTGTTCCAGGCCTGCAAAAACTGCCAAGACCTCAGGATACGACAACCATATCCCGCTGCGTGGAGAGATGTTCCCTTCCCACCAAAGTATAAACTATTCCACATCAATTCATATGATAGAAAGACCTCCGTAAGTCGGTACATCACTTACTTCGAGGTCACCACCGACCATCTGCCCCATGACGATACCATCCTTACACGATTATTCAACGGGGCATTGGAAGGGGTCGCCTTCGACTGGTACCGTAACCTGCCAGACAACTGCATCCACTGCTTTGCCAGCTTCAAGCGCATGTTCTTGGAGAGATTCTACGAATTAGGACAGGACGTCACAATGTCCACCCTCATGGACGTCGTTCAAGGGGAGAAAGAGCTGACAAGGAACTATATTGAGCGGTTTCGCCAAACCGTAATGAAGTTGCCATCTGGTAATCCGGATTCCTCTTTAATTGAAATTTGCCAAAAAGACTGCTCCCAACAATCAGCGTCTGGATGGGCGAAAGTCAATTTAAGGACTGGAAGACGTTTCTCATCAGTGCCACTAGCATCGAGGACAGGTTGAAGAAGACTCGCCAACTGGGATTACACAACTCGGAGGGAGAGAACAAGGGCAAGCACCCTAATACCAACAACAACAATGGTGGTAACGCCTCCAACAATCGGGACAACAAGGGCAAGCAGGCTATGGTGGCCGACACAGCCCAGAAGCCTGAGTCAAAACCGGCAGACAAGCAATAGCCGTAAATGACCTACTCCTTCGAAGACGGCCATGTAAAACCCATCTTGGACATGCTCATACAAGGGATAGAATTCAGCTCCCTCCACCAAGACGGAAACCTCGGCCAGCAGAAATAGAGAACCCAAACTACTGTCATTACCATCGCTACGTCCACCATGCTACACATGACTGCTACCAACTGAAGCGATACATCCAACATCTCATCGATTCGAAGGCTCTGGCCATTGATTTCGAAGAGGTGACCGTGGCAGCCAATATGGTGTCAGTACAATTCGGCAGCTTTCCTCCAACAGAGACTCAAGACGGCGTGGTACCCGTCCCTCTGGCGACAATAGAGATTGCTAATCATCCACCTCATCGAGATCAAGCTACTGGTCTAGTACCCCCTCCCTATCACAGACATCATGATTGACAACACCTGCGGCTTCGAACTTATGTCGTTCATGGATGGCTTCTCGGGGTATAACCAAATTAAGATGTCTTCCGACGACGAAAAGCAAACATCATTCCGAACACCAATAGGCACGTTCTGCTACACAGTCATGCCTTTCGGTTTAAAGAACACTGGTGCCACCTATTAGAGAGCTATGAGCATTATCTTTAGAGACCACTTGCATAAAACAGTAGAATGCTATGTTGACGACATCGCCGTCAAAAGCCGCTCTAAGGAAGATCATCTGTATGATCTAAGGACAGTGTTCGACCTAATGCGAGCACACAATTTGAAAATGAACCCCACGAAATCCTTCTTGGACGTATCCATCGAGAAGTTCTTGGGTTTCATCATCACCTCTAAGGGTATCCACGTAGACCCTGAGAAGACGAAGGCAATCATGGAGATGGGTCCCCTGAGAAATCTTTGAAAACTCTGAGACCTTCAAGGAAGGCTAGCTTACATCAGGAGGTTCATTTCCAACCTCTCCGGCGATGTCAGCCTTTCACCCATCTCATGAAGAAGGGCGTCTTATTCATATGGGATGAAGAATGCCAGCGTACCTTCGACAGTATCAAAGAATATTTGTCAAACCCTCCAGTCATGGTGGCCCCGGTTGCTGGAAAACTATTCCTGCTCTATGTACGAGTAATGGAGCATTCCTTCGGTGCTCTGCTAGTACAAAACAACGACGCAGGCCATGAGCAAGCTATATATTACCTCAGCCGAATGATGATCGGGCCAGAGCACCGATATACTGCCGTAGAGAAGGAATGCCTCGTCCTGGTGTTCGCCATTCAAAAGACGCGATATTATGTCACGGGGCAAACCATACATGTGATATCACGAGTCAACCCCCTCAGGGTCCTCATGACTAAACCAGGGCCACTCATCTCTCGCCTCGCTACATGGGCAATATTACTATCCCCTACCATATGATCTTCGTCCCGCAAAAGACTGTTAAAGGTCAAGCTCTGGCAGACTTTTTAGTAGCCCATCCAGGCTCGGAGTCGGCCAGAATATTCAAAGAAATCCCAGATGAGGTCGCCGACTCGCATGCGAGCTCTCACGATGATATATGGCGAATGTTCTTCGACGGTGCTTCAAGGACCGGACCCAAGGACAACATCGTCGTCGGAGTCAGGGTGGTGCTGATTTCTCCTTCCGGACTGGTGATCAATCGAGCTTACTCCCTCACGGAACCTTGCTCTAACAATGTGGCCGAGTAAAACGCTTTAGTCATTGGCCTCCAACTTGCAGAGAGCTGGGGGTAGAATTTTTTGAAGCATACGACAATTCACAGTTAATTGTCAATCAGATCCGGGGTTCATACGAAGTCCGCCATAAAGACATGATCCCCTATCACCAAATAGCGATCAACATCATTTTATCATTCAAAGGGTTCTTCATAGAACACGTTCCTAGACTCCAAAATATCGAAGCCGATGCGTTAGCTGTCCTTGCCGCTTCCTTAGCGGTTCCGAACTATGCTTATCAATCGGTGGATGTGATAGGCCATGAACTGGTCTGTCCCAAGAACAACGTTCAATTCGTGGCAAGTTATTCCGCTCAGACGATCGACGAAGCACCAGACTGGAGACAACCATTCATTGACTTTGTAGTCTACGACATTCTGCCGGAGGACCCAAAGGAAGCCACCTCTATCAGAAGGCACTCTCTTAGATTCTTCTACGATACAGAGACGAAAATGCTGTATCGTCGATCCTACGATGGATTATTGCTTAGATGTCTGTCAAACGCAGAAGCCAAAGAAGCCGTACGCGAAGCCCATGACGGTGTCTACGGGGCCCATCAGCCTGGCCCAAAATTGCAAGACTGTCTTCGCCGAATGGGCTACTACTGGCCCACGATGGTAGCAGATGCGATAGACTATGCAAGAAAGTGCAAAGCCTGTCAAGTCCATGCTGACTTCATCCACCATCCATCCGAATTTCTACATCCGACAGTGGAGTCCTGGCCATTCGAAGCATGGGGAATGGATATCATCGGTCCGATCACTCCATCTTCTTTCCGAGGACATTGCTTCATACTCGCAATCACGGATTACTTCTCTAAATGGACGGAAGCTGTTCCGCTTGCAGAAGTAAAGACTTCAAACGTGATCAGCTTCCTCAAGCATCACGTCATCTATTGCTTTGGACTGCCCCAAAGGATCATCCATGATAATGGTCCACAGTTCGTAAGCCACGCCTTCTATCGGTTCTGCGACAAGCACTGCATCCAGAATAGTGCTTCAACACCATACAATCCGGCAGCGAATGGGTTGGCAGAAGCATTCAACAAAACCATCATCAAGTTGCTCAAAAAGTTCGTATCATCCAACAAACGCGACTGGAACGAGAAGCTTAGTGAATGCTTATGGGCGTACCGTACTACAGGCCGAACAGCCATAGAGAACACACCATTCTCCCTGGTGTATGGGAGTGAGGCAGTTCTCCCATTGGAAACTCAAATACCCTCGCTCCGCGTCGCTCTCACTTACAAACTGACGACGGACGATAACTACCATCGCCGGCTACAAGAGTTGGAGGCCTTAGATGAAAAGTGCCTCTTGGCTCAGCAACGAATCGAGCTATACCAAGCACGCATTTCCGGAGTCTTCAATAAGAAGGTTAAAACCAGAACATTCCAAGTAGGCGATCTCGTTCTGGCAGTTCGGAGGCTGATGGTTATGACTCACAAAACTGCTGGCAAATTCCAGCCAAAATGAGAAGGTCCATTTATCATTGAGGCTGTATTCTCCAACGGTGCTTACCGCCTCGTAAAACAAAACGGAGACTTGCTCTTGTTTCCCGTCAACGGCAGGTTCCTGAAGAAATACTATGTCTAAGCGACATTCTCCGAATCCCAGATTATTGAGTTATGTACCCGCCGGTACCGCGAACTCACATTCATAAAATCCAAGATTATTGAGTTATGTATCCGTCGGTACTGCTGAACTCACCTTCTCAAAATCCTAGAGTATTGAGTTATGTACCCGTCGGTACCGCTGAACTCACATTCATAAAATCCCAGATTATTGAGTTATGTACCCGCCGGTACCGCTGAACTCACATTCGCAAAATCCTAGGTTATTGAGTTATGTACCTTCCAGTACCGCTGAACTCATATTCTTCCCCCAAATATCCCAGATCGCTGAGTTATGTACCGCTGGCACCGCTGAACTCACATCACGACTACAAATCTTCCAGAATGACGAGTCATGTACTCTTTCGTACTACTGAACTCACATGCCGACTCCAACTCTCCCAGATCATCGAGCTATGTACCCGCAGGTACCGCTGAACTTACACTCTGGTCACTACAGATAAATCTATATCGCCTCTCCTAGGTAGTAAGTCATGTATGATCATACCTCTGAACTTTTCTCCTAAAAGAGCCTCCTCCCTCATGATCTACTACCCGCACTCTCAGTACACAAAAAGGGTAACAGATCCACAAAATTTCTAAAACGACCATGTCGATATTACCTCTGAGTCCTATCACGTCCGCCAAAAACAAATCACCCCCTACATAGAACCTCTGAGTCGTTCTATGTACCCTTTCATGGAGCCCACTCCTGCCATGTCCTCCTTACCTCTGAGTGGGAAGGCTCCATCGAAGAAACCCTCATGCTTGCCATGTCCTCATTACCTCTGAGTAAGTATGTTGGTTTATCTCTCAACTTATTATCCGTATCCAGAATCAGAATACGCCAAGGATAATAGGTCCACAAAAAGTCTCTCATTGGGGCAACTACTACAAAACAAAAAGAATAGAGCGAATGTATCCCAGTCATTCAAAGGCGGTGACGTTCACATGACTACATCTCACGAGCAAGCAAGTTCTCTATCATTTCATTCAGACAAAAGGGAAAGAGATTACATCGATGTCTAAAAGAAGCAAGACATAAACCGCAGCTAAAGACAGACAGAAGTATCAAAACAAAGACGGACATTTGTGAGAGCCCACGAATCCTAATTGCGGGGACGCATATACCAATCCCTCAACCATTTTTCATATGAAGGATGTACTTGAGCAAGATCCTCGTCCGAAATAGGAAGATCAGAACTCCCAGTACTACCGTCGTCAGACTGGGGCTCCTCCTTTATAGCAATGGGTGCCAACTCTCCTTCAGTTCCTCCGCTTCTGGTGTTACCTCCTCCTTAACAAGCGATGATTCTTGTTTGAAAGGGGGCGACAACTCTTCCTTCACAATGATCTCAGCCTTCGGCAGGGTTGCTGTAAGAATCAAAGATAAAAAAGAAACAAAGTCAAAAGATGGTCAGAGCCTTATGCGGCACAGTCCAAAAGGGGAGCTCATGCGGCTCGATGTAGCACAGCCTCAGGCGGCCCAATTTAGACGAGCTTATGCGGTTTGGTTCAAAAGAGTCCATGCGGCTCTGATCGACAGGTCATTGTGCGGTTCAGTTTATGAAGTGTTCATGCGGCCCATTAAGATAACTCCCATACGGCTCGGACATGGGGGTATACCCCCATACGGCTCGGTTATGGGACATGTATGCGGCCCATACAATCCGAACAGTTTGCATTAAAAGCTTGTGCATAAAGCATGCAACAGAGCCGTTGTTAGGGTTTCGAAGTATATGACTTTCCCAAATCCTTACCCTTAACAGCAGGATGAACGTCGGAGTGAGCTTCGGGTGCCGCAGCCGACGTCGAGGCCACGCCCTTACCCTTCGCCGCAACCTTGGAGGACTTGGAAGCCATTGCTGATGATCAGAAAAGGAAGACGAAGACAAGAAAGCTAGGGCAAGAGCAGAAAGTAAAGAAGTCTTCTTTCCAAAAAATATGCTGCTATTTATAGACGAAGCCTATAGACCGACGCATCAATCTATGTGCAATGAACCGACTCTTCGGTTATCAAGGCGATCTGACTATTCAAGGCTAAACTCTTGGGATCTTGCCCCAAAAAGCTGCTTTAAATCTGACAGCAAATCAAAGACAATCAATGCAAAGATTTACACACGCGGCATGAAGATGTGGCAAGGAGCCTATGCGGCCAGACAGCCTATACGGCTCAGATGGCCATGCGGCTGAGGAGGCCATGCGGCTGAGACATCCATGCGGCCAGAACATCCTATGCGGCCCGAAGAATGTTTACATGGCCATGCTTCTTATTCAAAGTATTTCAATTTTTCAAATTAAAAACTTTGAAGGGGGTCTTGTAGAAGCATGGAAAAGAAAAAGAAAGTCCTATGCGGCTCCGACAGAGAGATCCCCATGCGGCTCAGAATCCCCATGCGACTCAGAAGTCCATGCACTCTAGAGTCCATGCGGCTCAAGGGCCCATGCGGCTCGGATTATTCCATGCGGTCCAGGAAGAAGCCACGGGGCCTTCAACAGTTCTTCTCGACATTCGGCTATATTTAATACCCTGACAGCTGCTCTGACAAATGACGGCTATGACAGCTCTGACATAAAGACGCAATAATGACTGATATGATGGCGTGTTCATAGGAAAGAGGAGAAAATCTCCTTACAGCTGGCAAAATCCAACAAGTCCGAGGCCACTCCATGTGGCCGCTCACTTCATGCGGCCGTCCACTACATGCGGCTGCCTATCCACGTGCGACTGCCCATCTGCATGCGGCTGCCTATTCCCATGCGGCTGCCCATCCGCATGCGGCCGCCTATCCCCATGCGACCGCCCATCAACATGCGACTGTCCATCTTTATGCGGCTGCCCATCCTCATGCGGCTGCCCATCCACGTGCGGCTGTCCATCCTCATGCGGCTGCCCATCCTCATGCGGCTGTATGCTTCATACGGCTGAGAGGACCACCCATATGCGGCTCTGCCAGGATGGTCTATTTGAGATACGTGGCGCTCTTTACGATAATTGAGACACGTGACAGTCTTATCTTCCCTGGAACTATGGGTGCTAACAAATCCTAACAAAATTAGATTTTTTACAATCGTCATAATTGTCCTGATCAAATCAAGCAAATTGGACACGTGGCAGGCTATCACAAATCACGAATATTCATGGCAATCAACATTTATTGTCCACAGAGATTTAATGTAATCACATTAATTGCTCAAATTTTATATTCAAGATGAATAGCCCAGATTAAGTGATCCTTAACCGCCGACTTCTGAAGGAGGCAATCATTTACAAACCCTAATGATCACATCCACTCCTATAAATAGCAAGGTGCTATTCCCTTTCAAGGTAGAACGATATTCTATATCTGCACAGAACTGTTATTATGTTTTCAAAGAGATGAATGCTTGCTTGTCCTTTAAAGATTTTTTGAATGCTAGACATATACAGACGGACTTGTACATGTTACAAAGAAATGAAATATCTAGGAGCTTCGGCTCTGAATCAAAGAAAGAGAAAAGGCAAAGTCATAGCTCTGTCGTTCAAAGAGAAAAAATGTTAGAAAGTGGAATGTTTGCTCAAAGATGAAATATTTCCCCTCAAAGAGTCTATATGATAGCTGTTGTATTCATGCATTGGTCTCGGACAACTTGTATACAAGGTCATTAGATCTCTCGACGGTTATTAGGGAACTAGGAGCCGATCGGCCTAGGAGAGATTGTCTAGACACCTACAGGTACAAGAAACCTCGGGTGTTGCATCCCCTCCACTAGCGACAAGCTGAACCCAAGTGTCACAGTGGCTAATAATGGGAATACCCATGGATCATATAGATAGATGTTGATTGGTGCAGAACTGAACCCATGTGTCACAGCTGTCAATCAAGTCTGCATGTGTCTATAAAAAGTGTTGCTAAAAGCTAACGATGCAAAGACGAACAGGAAATAAGAATGTTGGTTATTTTATGTTTATGCTAATCTTTGTCTTGTGTAGGGATAGACTGACGACTATGGTAAGAATAAATGAAAAAGTGATACACATGTTGCTTAAGTTTTCTATATGAATTACTTGCATAGATCTATTACAAAAAATGTTATGTCCCATTAAAGAAAATATATAATATTATGCTTGTCATTGACCCTAAGAGTTGCTTGAACAAGAGAAATGATATAGCCCATGAAACATGCTGCGCACTGTGCTTCAAATGAATAGTCCCTGGTATGCTTGAAAGAAAAGAAATGAATTATGGATTTTCAAGGATGTTTTCAAAAAGATATGTAAACTGACTATGTGTGTATGAAATGAAAATAGGTAAAAAGTAGCAAGATCACATCATAAGAAATATTTTCTCACTAAATAAACAGTAATAGTTTCAGACAAATGTAGCCCTTTGTTCACAATCACCAGTATGCTGATATACTGACCCATCATCAGTCTGCATGCAGGTGCAAGATGCATCAAGAAGGATAGTCCAAAGCGATAGCCCGAGCCTCATCCTCAGGAGCCAGAAATCAGAAGAGATGCTAAGAGAATGACATATATTGCAAGAGTTGGTTTTGTATAAAAGGATGTAATGTATGGGAACGAGATCATTGTAATCTGTAAATTTCTAAGAGAATGTAAGCATTGTATCGGAGTGAAATGAGAGCTTATAATATGTTCACAGAATGTCAATAAAGAGAATTGTTCATGTTACCATTGTGTTCAATTCTTATATCTGCAAAATGTCTGCTACTACTTCAATTATCAGCTATATGTTCCGCTGTGCTATTGTCAACCTTATCTATCTTGTCTTGTTACAGGTCTTAGCCTTGTACAAGCGCAACTTAGGCTTGTACGACATCACGCCCAAGCGAGGATGAACTGTCTCACAGAGTCGTAAGCGAGGACGAAAAGACTCTGCGGGATAGGGGCATGACAGAATGGTATCAAAGCAACACCATCCTCCGGCCAATTGTTGATTCAAAGATGTTCTCCTGATCAAAATTTTCTTGCCTGCTTGATATCATCGATGAGATGAACATTCC
Organism: Iris pallida; assembly: GCA_029216955.1. NCBI lineage: Eukaryota > Viridiplantae > Streptophyta > Magnoliopsida > Asparagales > Iridaceae > Iris > Iris pallida. Next base: position 43,918 of record JANAVB010007466.1, on the reverse strand, counting down.
ATAGAACAAGTCCGTAAATATTTTTATGATGCCAGCATAAGTTTTATCGATTTGATTTATTGAGATTGAGATGTTTATTGAACATGAATTTTGGCATGATCTCGATTAAGAGCTTTATGGATTGATGATGGTGAAGGATGAGGACTATCGCTGATATAGATATCATAAGTTTCTTCTTAAGTTTTGAGGACGAAACTTCTTCTCGGTAGGTAATTATGTAGTGTCCCGCTCCGCGAAGGCACTAGATAAACAGAGCGATCGGATTGTTGGCTCTGCAACAGAAGACGATTAATCTGGGTGAGTAGACAAAGACTCATTTTGCGATTCGCTTACGCCTAATAAGAATCTAAGTTTTTAAATGAATGTTTTTGCTAATAACAAGATTGTAATCATTGTATATGCTTGTAAGAGATTTTACATGTTGTTATGCTAAGAGCAAGAAAAGAGAACTTATATTCTAAGAATAATTATTGTCTGCTAATAAGAAATGATAGGATGCCTGTATACTAAAAGAAATATTGTTGCCTGATAAAAAGAAAGAACTTTTGCTATGTTAAATCAAATGAGATGATGCCATGCTGAAGTAGAGATGTTGCCTTTAATCAATGAAATGTTTCCATGCTAATAAGAAAAGAACAGAGATTACTTATGTGCTCCAAATTTATATACTTTCAAGGTAGAATGATACTCTATATCTGCACAGAACTATTATTATGTTTTCAAAGAGATGAATGCTTGCTTGTCCTTCAAAGATGTTCTGAATACTAGACATATACAGACGAACTTGTACATGTTGCAAAAATAAAATATCTAGGAGCTTCAGCTCTGAAGCAAAGAAAAAAGAAAAAGGCAGAGTCATAGCTCTGTCGTTCAAAGAGAAGAAATGTTAGAAAGTGGAATGTTTGCTCAAAGATGAAATATTGCCCCTCAAAGATTCTATCTGATAGCTGTTGTATTCATGCATTGGTCTCGGACAACTTGTATACATGGTCACTAGATCTCTCGACGGTTTCTAGGGTACTGGGAGCCGATCGGCCTAGGAGAGATTGTCTAGACACCTAAAGGTACAAGAAACCTCGGGTGTTGCATCCCGTCCACAAGCGACGAGCTGAACCCAAGTGTCACAGCGGCTAATAATGGGAATACCCATGGACCATCATATAAATAGATATTGATTGGTGCTGAGCTGAACCCATGTGTCACAGCTACCAATCGAGTCTGCATGTGCCTATAATAAGTGTTGCTAAAAGCTAACGATGCAGAGACGAACAGGAAATAAGAATGTTGGTTATATTATGTTTATGCTACTCCTTGTCTTCTGCAGGGATGGACTCTCGGCTATGGTAAGAATCACTAAAAAAGTGATACACGTGTTGCATAACTTTTCTATATGAATTGCTTGCACAGATTAATCTATTGCAAAGAAATGTTATGTTCCATTAAAGAAAAGATATAATTTTATGCTTGTCATTGACCCTAAGAGTTGCATGAACAAGAGAAATGATATAGCTCATGAAACATGCTGCACACTGTGCTTCAAATGAATAGTCCTAGGTATGCTTGAAAGAAAGAAAATGAACTATGGCTTTTTAAAGATGTTTTCAAAAAAAGATGTAAAGTAACTATGTATGCATGAAATAAACATAGGTAAAAAGTAGCAAGATCATATCACAAGAAATTTTTCTCACTAAATGAACAGCGATCATTTCAGACAAATGTAGCCCTTTGTTCACAATCACCAGTATGCTGATATACTGACCCATTATCAGTCTGCATGCAGGTGCAAGATGCATTGAGAAGGATAGTCTAAAGCGATAGCCCGAGCCTCATCCTCAGGAGCCAAAAATCAGAAGAGATGCCAAGAGAATGACATCTATTGCAAGAGTTAATTTTGTATATAAAAGGATGTAATGTATGGAAACGGGATCATTGTAATCTGTAAATTTCTAAGAGAATGTAAGAATTGTATCAGAGTGAAATGAGAGCTTGTAATATGTTCAAAGAATGTTAATAAAGATAATTGTTCTTGTTACCATTGTGTTCAATTCTTATATCTGCAAAATGTCCGCTACTGTTCAATTATTTGCTATATGTTCCGCTGCGCTATTGTCAACCTTATCTATCTTATCTTGTTACAGGTCTTAGCCTTGTGCAAGCACAACTTAGGCTTGCACGACATCACGCCCAAGCGAGGATGAACGGTCTCACAGAGTCTGAAGCGAGGACGAAAAGACTATACGGGATCGGGGCACGACATGTTTGGGTTTGGCTTAGAAGAAGTTTGGGAAGGCTTGGTGCAACCAGGTGTCTTAAAAAGTCATAAAGGCTTTATAAACTAATTAATTAAACAAAAATATGACTTGTGCCACAATTTGAATTGTTAACATGACCATGGCATTCCTAACACAACTAGTATGCTAGTCAAAGCACCCGACTACACTAGGCATGTCATACTTTCTAGTCGTTTTGCACATTCAAACTCAATCATGACAATAGCCTTTTTATATAATATAAATAGGATAAAAAATTAGAAATAAAACAATCCAAATTAATATATTTAATTAAATTAAATATTCTTTTAATTTTGAGGGGTTTACTTCTTCGAATGGTCGTTGGCACTCTTCGGTCCAAACATAAGATATTCCTTTCTTTATAAGCTCAGTGAAGGGAATACAACACCCTGAAAGGTTAAAAATAAATCTTCTGATGCATGTTAAGCTTCCCTGAAGACCGAAAAGTTCAAGAAGATTCCTTGGTGGTTGCATCTCAATAATAGCTTTCGTCTTCTCGATGTCAACATAGATACCCTTTGAAGTAATGATAAAACCCAAGAACTTGCCACTGGACACCCCCAGGAAAGACTTGGTTGGGTTCATCTTCAACTGGTGTGCCCTAATTAGGTTAAGGACGATCCTCAAATTATGAAGGTGGTCACCACAAAAATGACCCTTGATAGCGATGTCATCAATATAACATTCAACGGTCTTACCCAAGTGCTTGCGAAATATGGTACTCATGGATCGCTCATATGTTGCATCTGCAATCTTCAGACCAAAGGGCATCACCGTGTAGCATAATACCCCAGTCGGAGTCTGGAACGATGTATGTTTTCGTCCTCTGGGAATATTTTGATTTGGTTATAACCTAAGTAACCATCCATGAAGGACATACGCTCGAACCCACAGGTGTTATCAACCATCACATCTGTGATAGGTAACGAGAATTCATCTTTTGGACAAGCGACATTTAGATCATGAAAGTCTATACAGACTCGGACCTTTTCGTTCTTTTTTATGACTGGGACGATATTGGCTACCCAATACGGGTATTGTTCTTCGTAGATGAAGCCACTTGATATTAGTTTGTTTACTTCAGCTGCAATAGCGTTCTTGACATCTGAGCGGAACCGTCGTTGTTGTTGCTTCACTGGCTTAGCTTTGGGTAAAATATTCAATCTGTATATGGCGATATTTGGGTTCAGATCTGGCATATCTTCATAACTCCATACGAAGACATCTATATATTCTCTTACAAGCTCGATAAGAGATTAACGATCTTTCCCTCTTAAGCTCTTGCTAATGAAAATCGGTTTAGGAGAAGAATCACTTCCTAGATTGACTTATACAACTTCATCTTCGGTAGAAAGTTCACATTGCTTGAAGAATTTCTACCATTGAGAATCAAGTGACTGAGCCCAAGGTTCGACCTCAAAGGGTTCGAAAAGTTGGTCATCTTTATCGATTTGGTCTACTGATGTAATATTCACTAATAATATTTTCCGGAATACCTCCTGATGCTGACGTTGGAATCACATAAAGAGTCCGAACAATATGAGTACATTTCTTATTTGGATTGTAAGACTTCAGGAATCTTAGGTGAGACATACCCTAGTCCACAACGGGTCTTGTGGTAATACTAGTCAGTCTTCCCCTTAGAGACATGAATCTTGACTGGCAAGTGTAGACCTTTACCGTAGTTAAGACCCATATTGCTACCCAAATCATACCACATCTTCTGGATGATATGTTTGGCTTGGGGAGTGTAATGGTGAGCCTATAGCGTACTGGTTTCCTGATTTGACTCACAAGGGATGTGAGTCCAAGAGCCATCTACTTGCCCAAAGATAACGGGATTTTCTTCTTTTTTCCTTGCTGGTATTATAAAGTACGTATTGCGTATCGGAAGCACTTGGCTCAAAGAATAAATGGACACAATTTGTGTCTGTAGTGACAATCTCAGATTTTTCTAAAGAGTATGCAACGAAAGACACAAAAAATTCAAAGGCATCCCTTTATTGATAAAATATGACAAATTGTCCTCTGGAATTACACTGTCGAATATAGGAAAATAGGGTACAATGATGTCCTTCGGATTACTACCCCAGCGTCTAAGGCCTATGGGAACGAAGTGGGACAAGGAGGACTGTGCATCTTCACTCTGAGGGGCTTAGTTGAGGAACTTTCCCTTGATAACGGCTTCCATTCAACCAGACTACTAACGAAGTTGGAGCCTTTGCATGTGGATTGGCCGTTTGTGAGGTAGGGCGTTCTTTGAACTTAACTTTGATAGGCCCATCGGAGGAGGTCCGAACTTCTGTATTATTATTAGCATCCTCACCTGAGTCCTTCTGATAGTTCTTCCGGAATAGACGTGATTCTGTGTAGTAAACTTCCACCCCTTTGAAAGGGATTGATGTCTGCGAACTCAGTTTTTATTACACCATCACTATTAACATACTTGAAGCACTAGTATAGGGTGGATGGCACAATCATGTGCTCATGTGTCCATGGTCTTCCCAATAAGACATTATAACAGATGTCAATATCAATGATATAACAGGTTGCCTCCGTCTTTAGATCACCAATTTGGATTTTCAGACAAATTTTTCCTACTGGACAGCTCTTGTCGTTATTGAAACCACTAATCATGATTTGAGTTGCAGAGAGCCATTGCAATGAATCCCCGAAGTATGCAATAGGCGATGGGGAATGATGCTCATGAACAACCCAGGGTCGATGTGCATGCGATCGACCTTGATGGCACCAATATATCATGTATAATACAAGGATATGGCATGCCTATTATTCATTAAGAGCATATATTTTGTGAAAATGTGATGTTCGGCATAAGTTCCATCACGTTGTGACATTGAGCGCACGCAGCGGGGTCTTCTTTCTGTTGCTATATTTGTCCTAAATAGAACTCGGTGTGCTATAACGCCTTGTTTAGAGCCTCTCAAGTCTTCTTGGAGCGATGAAGAAGCTTGAATAATGACAGTCAGGCTGGCGTGTTGGCAAATTATGCCAAGATATCGATAGTTTCTTTTTGAGGGGCTTGTCATAAAGGCCCTCCTTCTGTTTCTGCTTGTCCGTTGCTGGTGGTTGTGACAGACCAAGTTTGGATGAACTGGGAGCCGGAGACGTTGAGGCCGGTGATGTTTCTTTTTCAAGGGTCTGGTCATAGTTACGTGAGTATTCCAGACCAATCCTGGTTGCTTCCACCCTTTCTTCATTTGGCGTGATAGAAATCGTATTGCACGATTTGACCTTCTTTCCTTTCAATTTGGTAGTAAGACGAGCCACAGGCCGAGCCAAATTGTCAGTGAGGTCTAGGTGCACCTATATAACCTCTTCCCAAGGTGTTTTAACAGTACTAACCCAGATGTTTGAGTGGCCGAGAAGTTAATGACCTCCATAACTATTTTTGGGGTCGGAACGACCCCATCTGGCGTCTTCGTAGGCGGAAAGTTACTGAATTGGAGGGTTACCATGTTGGTAAGACCACCTTTTCTTCAAAGTCCAGTAACAGTCCGTTTGTGTCGATTAGTCGATGTATATGATTCTTTAGGATATGTCAATCTCGAGTTGCGTAGTGGACGTACTGATGATAATAACAGTATTTAGGATCGTCCACCTTGTCTACCTCGTTGGGATACCTAAGAAGAGGAAGATGGGGCTTTTCACCCTCGAAGAGTACATCAGGATTCTGAGTAGGAGCCGCACCCCGACTGAGGCTTGCGGTTCACGACTTGCTTTGGGATACCTGAGAGGCGGGAAGTCAAAAAGGCTAGATATAACCCTAACCATATTCTAAAGCAAGGTTCATCTACTTATTATGGACCCTCATCACTTGGCCTTAAATTTATCCTTCCCCTAAGTTCTTCGAGCTTCTGTAAGTTTAGACGAAGTGTGAAATCCATTAAACCAACACATTCTAGTTATAGTAGAACAAGAGGTCCCTACCATATTGTTGAAAGCATGACCGTTATGAACGACGTAAAAATTGTAATACTTCCTTATAGTAGTTATTGACCAAGAACGTAATGGTATTATCGAGGCTCACTTGGAATCCATGACTGCGATCAAAAAGTATCCAAGAAATTTGTGTCTCTCCTTAGAAACAGCCCTTCTCATAAGTCTTGTAACGATGATTTGCATGGTTAGCCAACTCTCCTAAGTTGGGTAGAGCCTCGAACTAAGGATACCCTATCTTATAGTTTATGACGACAATTCGTATTCCGGTGATAACCACCTCCCCCGTCGTTTCGGAAAACAAGTTATGATTGATGTACCTGCCATCCCATGAACCAAATCTCGTTATTTTATATTTATTATATATTAAGATTAGTTTTAATTTCGAGGATGAAATTATATAAGTTGGGTAGGATGTAATCCTCCAAAATTTTGGAGGATTATTTCATTTATTTATAATTGGTAATAATTTTGTGTTGAATTATTTTTATAAATTTTTATAAAAAGTTTTGGTATTTAATGGTGTAATTTTCTTATATAGCAAAACTAGCAACACAAATACTATCAGTATTTCTTGCAAGATTTCACTCAAAATATGTTCTTTAGTGATTACTGAATTTTTGAAATTTTTCTTAAGTTTGGTATTAAGTTATTTACATATAGTTATAGCTAGGCAAAACAAAAGTTAATTTGTACTAGATATTGACAAATATTCTTATAAAAATATTTTAGAATTTATTTTAGAATGTATTAGAATTTTTAGACTTTATTTGATTTTAGATTATCTATAAACTATCTACAACAACCTTGTTTTTATAAATGTTACAAGTAGGTAATAGCTACAGAGGTGAATCTAATACTGAATATATTTAAGATGTTGAGGGAAAAAATTTCTTTTATTTATTTTAGATTTTTATAATGTTTTTTGGGTAAAGGTATGTCTATAGAGAAAAGATAAAAAGAAAAGAGGAAAAAAAAGGGAAGTAGCCAAGACTCGCGCGATATTCAATGAATATATCGCGATCTATTTTCCTCCTAAAAAGCCCGACTAAACACAGTGCACCCCCTTACAGTAAGCCAACCGACCCATCTAGGATATATAACCTATACGTATTTGTTCACATACTTAGGGTTTCCTCAGCAAATTCTCTCTCAACGCAGCAACCCAACCCAAGCCATCAACACCCGAACACCCTGACACCCTAGCGCAGCTCCCTAGCCGCCTGCACTTGGCTGACATTCGTCGGAGCATTGCTGCACTTCCCCAGGCCGACGACTAACAGAGAAGACTATGTTTCTGTTTCAGCAAGGTACCCTCCTTCGAATTCATTTTTTTTATATGTGCTCTGCCAATTTCGATTCCGTAAACTCCGATACAAAACCTACATGACCAGCTTCAAACCCTTTCAAAGGGAATTTGTTATGATGTAATAAATCGATCAGGAAATCGAAGGGAATATCTCAAAAAACCTGCTCAAAAACAGAGAACAAAACAACCCACCCCCATGTTCAATGTCTAATTCTGATCAATCCCGTAAAGGGTTTTGGAAATTTACTGAACAAAATTAGAGAACACATATAGATCTTCAATTACCTACTTGTAGTTTAAATTCGCATGCACTATATGCAATTATTTTTGAATCCCAAGTTCGTGAAAAAAATCTGTTTTTGAAAAAAAAAACTAAAATTGAAAAATCTTCCCGATACGCCGTATGTCCCATCAAACCGGGCGACGTGTTCGCGAACAAAAAGCATTGAATGGTGCGTATCGACTTCGTGGACGTGTGGGCTTTGATGGAATTCGAATTGGTTGCGTATGTGCGACGAATTTAATGCGTATCCGTCAAAATTCACCGTATCGGCCATTTTTGAAAATTTTCAATTACTTTGTGCATGTTCGTCGAATCAAAACGAAACTTGTGCCAGAAGGATCGTTTAATTTTTTTGGTTCGTTTTCTTAAACCGGATCCGTAGACATATAGTTTGACGACTTTAGAGACCATAGACATTGGCACACATTTCGGTATAAATGGGTCCAATGGCGGATATCGTTTTGACCTGAAATTACGATTTTTCCCCTGTTCGAGAATTGGACTTTTGGACAGGCATTTCCTAGACGTATCTTATATTTCGAACATGTTCGTGGTGTTTATTTCAGCATCAGAGAACGTATGTGGGATTTGGCTTTCATCGCTTCACTATTATGACGGTTCGAGCTATTGGACGTCGTCCTTTTGCACACAACCTCGGACAAGATACCTTGCCATATTTACTGATTATATTTAGTCTACATTTTTGTTATTGCATATCACTGTTTACTTATTTCCAGTTCTTATAGCTGTACCATTATTACAGTTCTTGATTTATTGTCTGCTCAATGATATTAACTTTACTTATTTATTATCCTTTGATTGCATATGGACCTAGAGTTAAGGGACTACCATTGGTAGTGTATAGCATAAACCTTGACACAGTTGTACCATGAGGTATTGTGAGATGAGAAGCATGTAGAGGTACTTGCATGTTGGCTGATCACCCGTGCGCATGCGTTAGGTCTAACTGCTAATAGAGGCATGTTAGGAGACTTAGCAGTTAGTAGAGGTACATGATCGTGGATGCGACTTAGATAGGTACATCGGGTGGGGAAAAATTTTCCTTGTCGTATGGGCTTCTATTACACATTCTCTTCTAACCCAGAATCTCCGCTGGAGATACGGGTATGCTTACCCCCTCATGTTGGCCACTGACGTTCTTGAACGTTATGCGCTTGGGGTAAGATAATCCACTCAGGTTGGCCACTGTCGTTTTTGAACGTCATGCGCTTAGGTCACTGGTACCCAAGTGGGGACTATACCAGATCCTATTTACAGCCAGGGATCATGCGACGAAAGGTTTGTTCTCAACTGCATAAATACATTAGAATGGTTAGGTAACCTTAGTCAATATCATGTCACCCCCATTCTATTAGTAACTTGGGGCAATGTCGCATCGTGGAATAGTGTGCTACCCCTTGTCCTTGTTTGGTTGTAGGGGTAGTCCACTGTTTCGATGATGAGGTATTGGATCTTGTTACGATTGGGACTATTTTACTTTACTTGTGATTTATGACAAAATATACATATTCAGTTATGTGGCATGTTCTTCCTGTATCTTGTTACGTCCCTCTGAGGACCTGGTTATCTCTCTAGGTGTGTGCTTTGTGACTATTCGCAGGTGTTCAAGCCAAGGTCGTAATCTTATTTATTTCTTCGAAGATGAGTGCCCTTGGTTCGTCCTATCATTTTTATCTATCATTTCCTTGTATATTTGTCTTTTTTAGGTTGCTAGTGGATTTGTTTCCGTCCAACTACATGTATAAATGACAAATTTTGTAGTTGATTTATATTATTATTCTCTTATTTGGTGATAAGATTTAGTTATCATGGTCTACTATATTTTTACAGCTTATGTATACATACGGGGTTTCATACATTGGAGTATACTTTGTATGTATACAGCTGGCATGTCTACGTACTTCGTCCTAAGTATTTTGGGACTGGGGCATTATATGTTTTTGTGGTGGCCATGCAGGTCGAGTTTATCACTTCGGTTACGTTACTGTACCGATGTGAGCCTGCATATAGGATTGGAGTCTAGAATCTCATCCACTTACTTGATCTTCTTCCTTGATTCCAATTTTGAACTCTCGTCCGACTACCTTGATTTCCTTCAGCTTGACTCCCTTCCACTTTAAACTCATCCTTTCATATCATGCTTGACAGAGAGGTTAGGAAGATGACTCTTGCTAGTTATACGTGTATACTGTTCAATCACCCTCCTAGTTGAACTTTTATAAGTTGGGTAGTATGCCTCATAACCCATCACTCTATTAGTCCTTACAACCCATTAAGGAGGATTTTAAGAATATTACCGAGACTGTGCTCATTAGTCCAACCTAGGTCTTAGATAAGAAAACAGTAGGATGACTGTATAAGCAGGAACACCGGACAAGACTTAGATTCTTGTGAAACTTGAATTATTTATATTGCTTTCGTCATTATCTCCCGTACTTATACTTTGAACTACCATGAATGATGACGCTATTTATAGCCTAGTTTTGCAAGCTTATCCTTTATTGAGCTTGTTCAGGACATATGTATACTGGGGACGCCCACAAGCATATTGTATAATTAGAATCAATGTGTTATGGTCTGATCAACCATAGTACACTTGGTTCGCTCTTTATATGATTATCCACGACTACCTTGACAATTCCTCTTGAATTATATATTCGTCTTTGAATCACGTAATTGTATTCAATGACATCCTTCTTGAACTCTTTATTATTTTCGTCTTTTACTAATTTAGAGAGATGAAACGCTCGTATTTGGTAGATAGATACAGATTATCTCCCATAGCCATGATAGTTGTATACACAAATATAGCTACCACCGACCAGCCATGTGACTACAACCTTGCCTTGAGTTACTCATCCTCCCTTCGACCTTAAAACTAATATCATGATCTACTAGTCATTAAAATTTGAGAATGGTTAGGATCTTACCCTTGGTCAAACACAAACCTAGGAGACTATCTAATCTCTAGAAATCAAGTATCGTGAGCCTCCAATTATTCATCTTGATTCTTGGCTTAACTAGCGACCCGTATGCCTTAACTTAACCCTTACTTGACTAAGCCTCCACAGATTAGACATGAGATAAATAGATAAAAGCAAGGACAAGCATTTACCATGACTATGATAAACACCCATCCCAAGATTAGAGATTCAGCAGGTGTTATTCTAGGTATAAAATTTAATTAAAGGCATGACTTAGCATTAGAACAACACCTTCACCAGCTTGGCCAATATCTGTAGCATAATGCTCCATCATATTGACTCACTAGTTATCAACAACAATGCATGAGCACTACATTAGATACCACTAGAACCCTTATGACCATAGTTTGGCAGGCTTGACAAAAATAAAATTTATGACTTAGTCGTCGGAGATCTTTCCTATGAAATGCTTTAGAGTTCATTACCCCATCAGTAGACTTAGTAATTAGCGACTCATGAACTCCCACTTTCTAATTAGATCTTTTGATGTTCCTTACCGTTACTTTGATATTCAGAGCAAGAGACTAGCTGTTACCCTCCAACAAACTTTACATACAAGACATAGACGACTCCACCTTCATGTAGACATATCATGTCCCACTAAAATACGTCCCCTTGTTGTAATGTCTGTAGTTCGTATTACGTATCTTGGAATACATGTACGTATTTCCTCTTGTATTGCATATCTCTTGGCTTGGCTCAGTTTATTTTGGGTTGGTTCGGCTAGGCTTGGGTTGCCTTGGTTCATCATGAACCAAGGGGAGAACCCCTACCTACCACCCCCATCATCCTTTATTAACCTATTCCTTCATTCTCTCTCTTCATTACTCTTCTTCTTCTCCATATTTACTTCTACACCTACCAGGAAGAAAGAGAGCTTAGGCAAGTGCAAACTTGCTTCATGATGGATCTCAAGTTTTATTGTTCCATTCTCTTCCTTACTTGATTCTAAGATACTTTAGAACTTGGTATTTTCTATTTTTATGGTTATATTTTTGTAGATCTAAGTTTTAAGTTCCTTCTTGTTTAGTTTTCTTGGTTTTGATCTCTAAAAACTTGGTATTTCCAAAAACTAATGGTTCTATGTTGTAGAGAATTTAATTTCCTTCAGTTTTGGCTTTTGTTTCGATTGATTTAGACTCCGGATGAGTAAGTTATGGCCATTACAAGTTTTCGGAACTTTTAGGGCTGAACTTGCTATTTGGGGACGATGAACCCCATGCGCCGGGAACCTCATGCACCCGAGAGGCCATGCACCGGGAGGCCATGCGCCGTGAAGTCCCGACAACGCATCCCATGCGCCAATTGTGCAGGAATCCCATGTGCCGATGGTGCAGGAATCCCATGCGCCGATGGTGCAGGAATCCTATGCGCCGATCGTGCAGGAATCCCATGCACCGATGGTGCAGGAATCCCATGGGCCGATTGTGCAGGAATCCCATGCGCCGATGGTACAGGAATCCCATGCGCAAATTGTGCAGGAATCTCATGCACCTATTGTGCAGGAATCCCATGCGTCGGAATTGCTCTATTTCACTATTTTTGCCTGTTTAAGTTATTTTGTAGCTAGAATCTTGAAAAAACTCAAAACATTAAAGTTGTAGATCTTTTCCTTGGCTTCAAGAATATGTCACTAGTTATTTTATGCAAGTTTCTCTCATTCATGATAATGTAAGAATAACCCGATAGTGGCCCGTCGTGGCGCACTCTTAACCAGTAAACTGACATGATATATCATGACATGCTGTTATGACAGCTAGTCTGACATGACAAGTATGAAAGACCTGGACACCGTGGGCGATTGTGTTTATACAAATAACTGGTACTGTCTTGCATCATGTCTAGGATAGGGATCCCTGAGTACCACGGTCAGGGATACCTACTGCAATTGACTAAGGCTAATAAACTAGAATAATTCAGTAGTCATGAAGAGATTTTCCAGCTACAGGCAATCCCGTTATCTGGGCGCACTAACGGACTTGTAGCCTACCGACGAGTAGGGCACATTTCCCACACAGTCAAGTGGTGCACCCTTCATAAACGGTCATTCGACCCGGATAACCTGGATGGTCTGCAGGGCTTGTGCCTGTTGGGATAATCTCGTTGCATCTTGCTAGTAACTAGGCCTGTGATAACCCTAGTTAGTTAAAGTATCAAGCCGTACTCCTTGCTTGGCCGTGATTGATTGAATGAAGTTTATTCCAGCTTAGTCTTATCCTGATCCTGTACAAGATTGTGACAGGACATGATTATTGATGCTTGCCTTAACAATAACGATCGGGGGTCCAGTTCTGTTCAGGCGAAGGGTTACAACTCCGGTCCTTGTTTGGTTTAAGGGTTGTAACCTGGCTCCCGGAGCAGTTCTGTGTCCTCTCTTCGTTTATTGTCTTATTTGCAACCCCTGTCATTCTCGTCATGTTTTATCTTACTTCAATACCATGATTATTTATACTGGCCTTAACAATAAAGATCAGGGGCCCAGTTCTGTTCAGGCGAAGGGTTACAACTCCGGTCCTTGTTTGGTTTAAGGGTTGTAACCTGGCTTCCGGAGCAGTTCTGTGTCCTCTCTTTGTTTATTGTCTTGTTACCTTATCAATAGTAATTGAGGCGGATTTCTATTCAGGCGAAGGATTGCAACCCTGGTCCTTGTTTGGTTTAAGGGTTGCAGTCTGGCTACTTGAATGGTTTCTCCGTGCTTAATATATTATTGTTATCTTAGTTATTATCAGTATCTTTTAATTACCTTTACTATTTATTTGTGATATGCTGGTTTTAGTTCCTAAGTGAAGCCTCCTTTGTGGCACTTTCTCTTTCTGGTGTCTGACCCAGCTGGTTTTGTATGGCCAGATATCAGAGCAGCACCAGAGGATCTACCGACCTTCCAGCCAGATGGTGACCACCAGGCGTAACCCTGGCAATGAGTGGGTTTCTTTTTGTTCTTCCACTTTATTGTAAAGTTATTCTTTTGAGGCGTTTAGCCGGCGAGCACTTGTTAGCTCGTATTGCATCTTTATTTACTTTCTGCCTACGGGCTGTAACATGATTAACAAATCCTAGGGTTGATCATGTATGACTAAACTCTTTCTAGTCCTCACATTTTTTACGACTAGCTTCATGATCATCCGAATATGTAATGTATGGGACGCCTTACTATTGTATATTTGGTGCTCTGACATCTTGTTACTATTATTTGCTTGCTTGAGATCGAGACACTAGGCTTGTTCATGACCATAAGAGACTGTTGGCTTGTAGTTAAACCCTCATGTATCTAGACAGCAGTGACCGTATAGCGAGGTGGGTTGCACTTCAATATACGTAGCTGGCTATGTACGCCTCCGCTCTCCAGTATTCTGGTTCTGGGGTGTTACACTTGTACTCTATTTTTATGATGCGACTTTCAAGTCAAAAAGGCTAGCTATAACCCTAACCATATTCTAAAGCAAGGTTCATCTACTTATTATGGACCCTCATCACTTGGCCTTAAATTCATCCTTCCCCTAAGTTCTTCGAGCTTCTGTTAGTTTAGACGAAGTGTGAAATCCATTAAAACAACACGTTCTAGTTATAGTCGAACAAGAGGTCCCTACCATCTTGTTGAAAGCATGACCGTTATGAACGAATAAAATTGTAATACTTCCTTATAGTAGTTATTGACCAAGAACGTAATGGTATTATCGAGGCTCAATTGGAATCTATGACTGCGATCAAAAAGTATCCAAGAAATTCATGTCTCTCATTAGAAACTGCCCTTCTCAGAAGTCTTGTAATGGATTTGCACGGTTAGCCAACTCTCATAAGTTGGGTAGAGCCTCGAACCAAGGATACCCTATCTTATAGTTTATGACGGTAATTCGTATTCCGGTGATAACCACCTCCCCCATCGTTTCGAAAAATAAGTTATGATTAATGTACCTGCCATCCCATGAACAAAATCTCGTCATTTTATATTTTATTATATATTAAGATTATTTTTAATTTCAAGGACGAAATTTTTATAAGTTGGGTAGGATGTAATCCCCCAAAATTTTGGAGGATTATTTCATTTATTTATAATTGGTTATAAATTTTTTGTTGAATTATTTTTATAAATTTTTATAAAAAGTTTTGGTATTTAATGGTGTAATTTTCTTATATAGCAAAACTAGCAACACAAATACTACTATCAGTATTTCTTGCAATATTTCACTCAAAATATGTTTTTAAGTGATTACTGAATTTTAGAAATTTTTCTTAAGTTTGGTATTAAGTTATTTACATATAGTTATAGCTAGGCAAAACAAAAGTTAATTTGTACTAGATATTGACAAATATTCTTCTAAAAATATTTTAGAATTTATTTTAGAATTTATTAGAATTAATTTAGAATTTATTTGATTTTAGATTATCTATAAACTATCTACAACAACCTTGTTTTTATAAATGTTACAAGTAGGTAATAGCTACATAGGTGAATCTTGAACTGAATATATTCCAAGATATTGAGGAAAAAATTCTTTTATTTATTTTAGATTTTTATAATGTTTTTTTTGGGGTAAAGGTATATTTATAGAGAAAAGATAAAAGAAAAGATAAAAAAAGGGGAAGTAGCCAGGACTCGCGAGATATTCAATGAATATCTCGCAATCCATTTTCCTCCTAAAAAGCCCGACTAAACAGCGCACCCCCTTACAGTAAGCCAACCGACCCATATAGGATATAAAACCTATACGTATTCGTTCACATACTTAGGGTTTCCTCAGCAAATTCTCTCGCAACGCAGCAACCCAACCTAAGCCATCAACACCCGAACACCCTGACACCCCAGCGCAACCCCATAGCTGCCTACACATGGCCGACGTTCGCCGAAGCATTGCTGCACTTCGCCAGGCCGACGACAAACAAAGAAGGCTCTGTTTCCGTTTCAGCAAGGTACCCTCCTTCGAATCCATTTTTCTTCATATGTACTCTGCCAATTTCGATTCCGTAAACTCTGATAGAAAGCCTACATTACCAGCTTCAAACCCTTTTAAAAGGAATTTGTTATAACGTAATAAATCGATCAGGAAATCGAAGCGAATATCTCGAAAAACCTGTTCAAAAACAGGGAACAATACAACCCAACCACCCCTGTTCAATGTCTAATTCTGATCAATCACGTAAAGGGTTTTGGAAATTTTCTTAACAAAATTAGAGAACACATATAGATCTTCAATTACCTTCTTGTAGTTTAAATTCGCATGCACTATATACAATTATTTTTGAATCCCAAGTTAGTAAAAAAATATGTTTTAAAAAAAACTAAAATTGAAAAATCTTCCTGATAGGCCGTGCGTCCCGTCAAACCTGGCGACATAGTCGCGAAGCAAAAGCATCGAATGGTGCATAATGACTTTCCGGACGTGTGGCTTTGACGGAATTCGAATTGATTACGTGTGCGCGACGAATTTGATGCGTATCCGTCAAAATTCATCGTATCAGCCATTTTTGAAATTTTCTAATTACTTTGTGCACGATCGTTGAATCAAAACAAAATTTGTGCCAGAAGGATCGTATCATTTTTCTGGTCCTATATGCCAAGTTTGGTCCGATTCTGGAAAGGTCAATTGGAACGCCTATTTGGTGGGCCCGTGACCCGCTCCAACGGACGAAATTGTGCACGGCTCATCGGAATCCAAAATTGGACATACCATTGGGTTCGTCTCCTCAAATCGGATCCGTAGACATGTAGTTTGATGACTTAAAGATCGTAGACATTGACACGCATTTCAGTGCAAATGGGTCCAACGACGGACATCGTTTTGACCCAAAATTACGATTTTGCCCCTATTCTAGAATTTGAATTTTTGACAGGCATTTCCTAGACATATCTTATATTACGAACACGTTCATGGTGTTTATTTCAGCATCTGAGAACATATGCGGGATTTGGCTTTTATCGCTTCACTATTCTGACGGTTTCAAGCTATTGGACATTGCCCTTTTACACACAACCTCAGGCAAGATACCTTGCCATATTTATTGCTTATATTTAGTCTCCATTTTTGTTATTGCATTTCACTGTTTACTTATTTCCAATTCTTGTAGCTGTACCATTATTACAGTTCCTGATTTATTGCCTGCTTAGTGATATTAGCTTTACTTTATTTATTATCCTTTGATTGCATACGGACCTAGAGTTCAGGGACTACCATTGGTAGTGTATAGCATAAACCTTGACACAATTGTACCATGAGATATGTGTGAGATGAGTAGCATGTAGAGGTACTTGTGTGTTGGCTGATCACCCATGCGCATGCGTTAGGTCTAACTGCTAATAGAGGCATGTTAGGAGACTTAGCAGTTAGTAGAGGTACATGATCGCGGATGCGACTTAGATAGGTGCATAGGGTGGGGAGAACATTTCTTTGTCGTATGGGCTTCTATTACACATTCCATTGTAACCCAGAAGCTCCGCTGGAGATACGGGTATGCTTACCCCCATATTGGCCATTGACGTTCTTGAACGTTATGCGCTTGGGGTAAGATGACCCACTCATGTTGGCCACTGTCATTTTGAACGTCATGCGCTTAGGTCACTGGTGCCCAAGTGGGGACTATACCAGATCCTATTTACAGCCAGGGCTCATGCGACGAAAGGTTTGTTCTCAACTGCATAAACATACTAACCTTAGTCAATGTCATGTCACCCCCGTTCCATTAGTAACTTGGGGAAATGTCGCATCGTAGAATAGTGTGCTACCCCTTGTACTTGTTTGGTTGTAGGGGTTGTCCACTGTTTCGATGATGAGGTATTGGATCTTGTTACGATTGGGACTATTTTACTTTACTTGTGATTTATGAGAAATTATATATATTCAGTTATGTGGCATGTTCTTCCTGTATCTTGTTGCGTCCCTCTGAGGACCTGGTTATCTCTCTAGGTGTGTGCTTTGTGACTTTTCGCAGATGTTCAAGCCAAGGCCGTGATCTTTTCCATTCATTTGAATATGATTGCCCTTAGTTCGTCCTGTCATTTTTATCCATCCTTTTCTTGTATATTTTTCTTTGTTTTTAAATTGTTGGTAGTAGATTTGTCTCGGCCACCCAACTACATGTATAAATAACAAATTTCATAGTTAATTTTTATTATTATTCTCTTATTTGGTGGATGAGATTTAGTTATCACTGTTTACTGCATTTTTACAGCTTATGTATACATACGGGGGTTCCATACATTGGAGTATACTTCATATGTATACAGCTGGAATGTCTACGTACCTCGTCCTAAGTATTTTGGGACTGGGGCGTTACAGAACTCCCATCTTGTTGAAATGTTGGGTTGTGGTGTAGTACCGAGAGCTGGCTACTTTCAATATCGTGAGTGTGTTGAGGGTAGGTACCCCCAACTATCTCACTATCAGGTATGGGAGACCGGCTACCCTCAACTTTCAAAGCCTCAAGCAAGAGTTTGGTCTTGGAACGGATGTGTAACCCCTGTTCCCAAAATTTTGAAAATATATTTTTAATTATTATTTATTTGAATTAAATGGTAACTTTTAGAATTTTATAAATATTTAGTTAAATAGTTATTACGACAGAATGCTTTATTCATGGTTGAGATTTGGAGTACAAGGTGACTAGAAATTATGGTACGAATAGTGTAGTTGTGTGCCTTGACCAGTGTATTAGCCATAGTAGGGAACGTCGAGCCATTAATATATCTCAACTAGGAAAACCTTGCTAAGTTGTGACTTAACCCCTATAGACGATTTAATTATTTAATTAATTAGAATATTGACTTTTAGGAGATCCGATTGTGCTAAACTAGAATCCTATGGGTCTTTCCTACTCTAATTATTTAATTAATTAGAATATTGACTTAACCCCTATAGACGATTTAATTAAATGGTAACTTTAATTAATTATAATAGAATCCTACGGGTCTTTCCTACTCTAATTGTAGGCTCACATCGGTACAATAACGTAACCGAAGTGATTAACGTTGGACCTGCATGGGCCACCACAAAAACATATAACGCCCCAGTCCTAAAATACGTAGGACCAAGAATACGAATACATGCCAGCAGCACTTCACTAATGGGCCAAGCTACGCTACAAGCCCATTAGCGAAATACTTAAGCTGTAAATCATGATAACACCCAGAAATACAACACAGCCCACAGGTATATAAATCTAATCACATCCACAGAGTCCACAAAGAGATCAAGAATAAATAAGGAAATGTCTCAAATATTCAGCAATAAAAGTAACGAAGTCTGTTCGGGTAAAACATCCCGAAACCACAGAAATAGAAACAAAGTACAAATCAACAACAAATCTGATGAAAAGAAAAGGAAATAATGTAGCAAGACTAAATATGATGATAACATGATCACAAAAAATCCTCTGGCTCTATCTCGTCCTCCTGTGCCGGTACGCCTCCGGTCTCAGCTCTCGAACCGTAAACCTCTGGGTAGTCTTCAACTTCGTCTATGCCTGCGAAATAGCTAGGTCCTCAAAGGACTAGCAAGGTAAATAATATACATGCCAAGGTACAGAAATAAAAATATGAACTAAGACAATCTACTGTATCCGTCTATGTGCTATGTGTCACGCCCCAGAACCAGAATACTGGAGAGCGGGGGAATGACTCAGCCAGCTACGTATTACGGGTAGAAGAATACCGTATAATACGATCAATGCTGTCTAACCAGACGAGGGGGTGCATACTACATGAAAGTCTTACTATGGTCACTTCACATCTATTGTCTCAATCATTCAAACAAGAAGCAAGAATAGCGAACATGTAAGATAAAGCAGTACGGCGTCCCAAACGCTTAGTCAAAATGTTCTTGAGATCTGGTTTTACAAAACATAGCCAGATGGTATAGTAACATATACACAATTGTTATCAGCTGCAGTCTGACTTAATTACAATTATGTAAAAGTGCAAGACAATCCGACTAACATGTCGGTGCCAAACGGCTAAGTATAAAGTAAATAACAAAACGAGCGGTGAAGTAAGGAACCCACTCGAGTCCTCCTGCGATCATTCCTCTAGTATTGACCATCCTTGGAGGTGGAAGTAAGCTGAGTCCTCGGGAACCGGCTCTAAATCTGGCCATGCAAAACCAGAGAGGTTAGACCTCTAATAGCAAGTACCACAAGGAAGCACGATATGAAGGATTAAACCAGTAAGTAAGAGAATATAATAATAGATCTCTACTTTTCACTAGGATTCATATAACATTACGACACTTCGAACCAACCTCCCAACCAAACAAGGACAGAAGTTGGCCCGTCATGTCCTGACATTCTGATCATCTCAGTTAGGCAACAGAGTAGGTACAGTACACAAACAAATCATCTTGAACGACCAATCAACTCCTACGGCTTGCTATTGTGAGTCCCAAGTTATCCTGGAATTATGCAATAAAGATTCTTCAGTTCTTACTATGTGCGAGCAAGGCTAGTCTATCCAGTCAATCAATTACGCCAATCATGAATTAGACGAGTCCCAGCGGGACGCCCGTCATCAATATACGATATACAATAATAATATAAGCAGATATCGTTCCCTGCCCGTGTGGCAGGTTTACAGTATCTGTGGGAACCAGCCGGCCTGTCGGGCACTACTAGTCCCAAGAGGGCTGCCATGTAAGAACTCGGGGATCCATTCTCTCCATGCAATCATTATTTTATTTAACTTAATAGTCTCTACGTTGAGTGAAATCCCATGCCGTGGATCATGGTCATTCAAATGAGTACTTTCGTACGGGGTACGATATGCGTAACTCTACAACGATCCCCATGTGGCTAGGTTGTAGGTCTTACATAGCGTAATGTAACAATCAAATCTAACCACGAAGTAATCATGCCTTGACCATAAAGTACACGTGCTGCTTTGTAGAAAAATAAATAAATTAAAGCCTGCACATGCCTGTATGTCAAATATTCGGGATCGGCTAATCGATTACAATAGTTCATTACATGAACGTGTCTCATTCATTTAATTCAATAAGACGACTAGCCAGTCTCTTAGTTCCAACTAGGAACGCATGATCAATTTTAGTCAAGATAACCATTATTATCAATGGTGACAAGGCATGAAAGTCAATTAGTATTAACTGGGGTCGAGTCTATAACTCTCAAGGTTAAGTTCCAGTCTTACTGGGTATCCATAAACCAATCAAGACACAAGGCACGTTCTACACAACCATATGTATCAAAATATTAACATGCTAAGATTATCGAGTTCATGCAAAAAGCATAAGGATATAATAGGAGAACTATCATGCCACCATTAAATGAATAAATTATAGAACAAATAGAAACACCCAGGTCAGGAAGTCACGCCAACAAGTCTATGCTAAGGCCAACAAGTCACGCCAAGTTAGTAGGTAGGAGTGAGCGTAAAAACAGCGTGAGCGTGAAAAGTGGTTCAAGTTGGCACGCACAGCGTGAGCGTGAAGAGTAACTCACGCACGCACAGCGTGAGCGTGAAAATTAATTCACGCACGCACAGCGTGAGCGTGAAAAGTAATTCACGCTCGCACGCACAGCGTGAGCGTGAAAAGTAATTCACGCACGCACGCACAGCATGAGCGTGAAAAGTAATTCACGCACGTACGCAAAGACGTGTGCGTAACTCAAATGTCACGCTGGCACGTAAAGACGTGAGCGTAACTCGAAATTCACGCTGACACGCAAGAGCGTGAGCGTGACTAAAAATTCACGTCGATACGTAAAGACGTGAGCGTGACTCAAAATTTACGCTGGCATGTAAGAACGTGAGCGTGACTCAAAATTCATGCTGGCACGTAAAGACGTGAGCGTGACTCAAAATTCACGCTGGCACGTAAAGACGTGAGCGTGACTCAAAATTCACGCCGACACGTAAAGACATGAGCGTGACTCAAAATTCACGCTGGCACGTAAGAACGTGAGCGTGACTCAGAATTCACGCTGGCACGTAAAGACGTGAGCATGACTAAATCTTCCGAACTCCAATCTTATGGAACCTTCGTTCCAAGCCAGAAATGAGGTTCCCATGGTTCAGAAAGGAGCTCCACCACAAGAACTATCTATTTTCGAAAACATGCCAGTTTAGTAGATCAAACCCATGGACAACCGAGAACACAACAACTTAGATCTGTAAGAAACGAGCCAAGGAAATAAAAAATGCTAAGTACTAAACTCTTTTAGAATCACAAGAGAAAGACAAATGAACCATAAAAATGGGTGAAGGAGAAGCAAGATGTACTTACCTTCTCCTGGTAGGTGGAAGAGAGTGATGAGGAAGAAGAAGAAGTAATTGGTAAAGGAGAGTTATGAGGAGAGAGAAGGGGATGGGGGCTTTAAATGGAAGGGGTGGTGGTAGGTGGGGTTCGGTTCATGTGAACCACCATGAACCCGAGAAAAACCCTCATAGGCCGAACCTAAAAGCAAGACTAAAAGCAGGAAATAACAGCAGGAAATAAAATGCAGATAATTAATTAACATGAAATTAAAGGAATTTAAACACAGGATAATACATGATAAATATTAAATAAATATATATGAGTTGTACATGTATAAAAATATGCATTCTGGGAACGGGGAGTGACACTATACAAGTGAGATACTTTTCTAGAATACCAGACCCCTTCCACTAAGGCTCACTAGCACCTCAACAGGATATTGTCTCCATTACTTATGTCGTGGCACCAAGAACAATCAATTTTTGATAGTGATAATCCCTTACTCTGTAACAGAGATAAAGTTCACTAAACAACGGGCCACACGACAATAGGTCTGATATTGTAGTCAAGTTCTCCCCAATCCCCATGTCTAGAATCTAGAAATGTCAAGTCTGTACAGTCATCTTGAAAGTAAAAGCAATATTGATAAAAAAACATATGGAATGCTAATATGAGGTCAATACCACGAATAGTCATGTAAACCTTGCATCATGAATGTGTCGGTGTCATGTGGTCAATTGTGTCAATGGATACATCAGTTTGTACGTAATACTTAATGTCAATACTCGATGTCACTATCATGACATCGACACCTATCTATAAACGGACACTAAGTATCAAAGTCCTACATCATGCAATGCTAATCAAAAAGAATAAAAAAACAGAAAAGAATAATCTGTAACGAAGGCAAGACACGCTTGCCTGTAACTGCTGTTTGCGGGTAAGCCTGTCCAACTCCGGTATCTTTGTCGATCCTTCCAAGCTCGTCTATAATAATATATTATATTTAATATTCTATATCAACATATCATGTATCGATCATATGAGTATCTACGCCTCCTAGTTGCCATAACGTTGTTACGATACTACATCTATTGCATAAGTACATATAGGTAACAAAACCTCTCGTAAATGCTTTACAATTATAATAAAATAATATATTTAAATTCTGTAATTTATCTATAAATACTTATATATTTCTATAATTATATTTTTCATGGGGAACCCTTTCATAAGAGGTCTTATGTCAATGCCACATATGACTTCCTAAATTTGACACATTAATTTAGTCCTGAAATAACAATTAAAATAAAATTAATAAATTCTGTAAAATTCCTAGAAATTAGTTAAAATAGTACTTATAGTGTTAAACCTTGAACAACATAAAGTTTAATATTGATTCATGGAGTTTTGACACTTTTGGACACAAGGAAAACAGAATTTTTCGGAGTTCCGTGACACGACAAATGTCATAAATTTTTAAAAATAACAAACGAATGCAAAATCTAACTTTCTGATATGTGTCGGTTTTGGATACCCTGTCGAATACGAAACCAAACTTTCAGATAGGCGAAAAGTGGCCCTCAACAGAATTCGTCAGTTTGGATACCCTGTCGTAGAATCAACGCCACGGACAAACCGCTTGGAACTAGGAGATCCGACAATCAGAGATTAGAGTATACATACAAAGGTAACTCTCAGATTTGGTTTGAGGAGAAACGGATGAGAAAAAGTAGATTAAACATCATCTACAAGTCGACAAACCTGCTGTGACATTTTAGACTTTGATTCGACGGAGTTTCGGCCCAAGTAACGTGTCATGCACCTCTCTAACGGCCGCAAGGTTGCTCCTACAGTTACTAGGGTGGAAGGGGATATTGAGGGCATCGCAAGAGTGGTGGTGATGGCACGAAAATTGAGGAAAAATTAGAATTTTGAGAAGAAAAGGGAGGTCACGACCCGCTCCCGAATAATCGGACACGAGTCGGACACGCCCAGCCTTCGTCGTTAGACACGACGAAGTAAGCTGTACCAAGCTAGGGAAAACTAACCAGATAATCATGAAAATATATAATCACAGCATCTAAAAACGTATCCCAGAATGATCACCATAATCCACAAATCTAGATATCATAATGTACGAGTCATCAAGAATGAAATGTACATAAATTCTAAGACAATATCTAAGAGTAAAGCTAACAGTCTAAACCTGAAACCTCAAGCTAAGCCTCATCCTGCTCAGCTAAATCCTGGGCTCTGGCCCATAGAGTAGAACAATGTCCTGCAAGTATACCTGCAACATATCCTATTCAGGAGCGGAGCAAAGTACAGTTCTAGGTAATGAACAATAACATCATGGTATGGAAAATAAATGCTGAAAGAACAGGATAAGAACAAGGTATGTAAAGAACATGAAGAACATGAACTACTGCTATAAAGATACATGAAAGATCATGACTATGTAAAGATGCAGGAAAGATCACGACTATAAAATCAAGATCAGGATCATGGGAACTAATGTAAGAACAAAATCCTGAACATGTGTGTTTAATTTGAAATACTTCTATGATATGTGACCGACTTGGGTAAGACCATGAAAGAGCATGAAAAGATCCTGAAAGATCATATAAGGTACGGCTTAGGACCCGCGTGCACTGTGCGAGACCTAAGCTAAAGATCATGAATAAGTATCCGGGTTTGGTCACATATCTAGAGTATTTCCCCACCCCAAGATGCAAGTAAGATCATGAAAGAGCAAGTAAGATCATGAAAGAACAAGCCAAAAAAGATCATGAACGTGTAGCAGTGTGTCAGCAATAAAGACAAGAAAAATGCACTGATCAAAACCATAGAATGTACTTGCCTTGCTCAAGGAAAGTACAGGTAGGCAATATAGCTAGATGTCCTCCTGTATGCAATGATGATGATGCACAAGTTGGTTAATTCTATATGTAGCTTAAATTGGTAACTTGTAATAAAAACATGCCTAGCTACAATTAAAATTAGTCTAAGCCTAATAATAACTACTCCAATTTAACCCTTTTCAATTATACCTTATAACAAACAGTTAAAACTAACACTAGGGTAATAAAGATAACTAACTTGTTGAAAAAGAAACTACAAGCCAAACCAAGCTACTCACACAGCTACACCATAACTTATTAACCTTTAGCTAACCCAACTCAACAAATAGGAAAAATATGCACAGCCTTAAAACACATCCACAGCTCTATGAACTTGTTATTCAACAACTTCCATCAATAGCTAACTATTACAACCCTATATGAATAGACATTATAGACATCCCTGCAATCTATAACCCAGCTAAAAAGGAGAGAATGGAACAGATGACCCAAATACTACACAATTCAAAATTGCATTAAAGAGGTGACACTCAAAGCACAGTTGCATCAATCCTTTGCTTAAATGAAATGAACTCATGATACTGTATTCATATCCAGATGATCCCCAAGCTAAACACAACTCCAATCTCCAGCCATACCCAGATAAGAGAAAGAACAGAAAACACACAAAATTATATGAACTCTCCGGCCAAATACACATTTGAATCTAGCAGCTACTATGCAACTCAGAATATAAGAAAATGTATAGAAGGAACATCACTGGCTTCAACTGGACCCAACCATAGAAACCAAATAAAATTTAGGAAAATAATAGATCAATTTACAACAAAATTTCAGAAGAAAATAATACAAAAGCTAAATCCTCAATAAAACAATTTTCTTATCATAACCGAACCAGTTCAGACTCCTCCCGATCCTGCCATTGCTAACTCTATCCCGGACACGCCATACTTGACACGGTCGACATCCTGGTCTGACACGAACAGAAAAGAACACACACACACTGGTCCAAACACAAATCGTATTGACACGAACACAGCCTACAACCTGAACACAACTTATACATATTAAAACCTATCACCAAAGTACTTTGTAAATAAATAAAGGATAGGGAATTACCTAGAGATGAATCTAGTTGATCGAGGACACTTTTCCAAGGGTCGGATACAAATGGATCTGTGCAATTGATGGTAGTAACAAATTCCAGACAACTCGATCAGAAACAACCATACTCTTCCTGCAATTTAGTTATTCACAGAGAAGGACAACCATTCAAACGATTGATCGAAGAACAGATTGCTAGCCTCAAGCTCAACTGCGGGATGTCGAGACTCACCGGTGATTTGGTTCAATCGGAGGAGGATGTCGATGGGAGATCGAGAATGATCGTTATCACCCCGCTCGTCATCGTCGGAGGAAGCTCGCGGTCGAGCTCCAAGAAGAAAGGAGGAAGCGCCACCGTGGACCTGGAGATCGATCGTCGAGGACGTCCCAGATCCGCTCACCAGAGAACAAGTGTGCACATCATCGCCAAGCAGCATCGTACCCTGGGGAAGGGAGCTCGCCGAGAAGATTGCCTGACCGCTGCTGGGGAAGGGGTCGATCCGCCGTCACCATGGCGCCTTCGTTGAGACGTACGCCGGAATCGTCGAGAGATCGACGTGCTCTGGCCGTCGATCAGTCGTGGGTTGAGGGAAAGCTCGCCGAGCGCCGCTGACATCGTCGTCGATCCGGCCATCGAAGAGATCGTCGTGGCCGTCAGAGACGTTTGTACCCGCCGAAGAGAAGCCGCCTCGTCGGTGGAGAAGGGCGCCGAGCCATCGCCGTTGCTGGAGAACCCGCCGGAGAGATTTAGGGTTAGGGTTAGGGTTAGGGTGAAATTTGGGGAGGAGGAAAATTTTATAAGTCGAATGAAATGGAGTCTCTCTCCTCCAGAGTAATAATAGGGAAAAGAAAACTTTGCAAAAAGCCCCCTCTACTCTAACTTATTTCCTATAGGTCCCTCCGCCCAAATACTTTACATTCAGCCCCTCTTCCTTTCAATAATTACAGAATTGCTAAAGAACCAGTTTAAAACTTTAAAAACAATGAGGGGACCAATAAATGGTTGTAACCACTTTTCAAATTTGAAAAATTGTTACTAAATTATCTCCCTCTAAAATATCAACCATCATATTTTAATTAAAATAATTAAAACAAACTTTTAATTTGAAACCAAAAAAATCAATTTCTATTTTTTAAACTCAAGAATTTTATTTTCTGAGGAAAAATCGGGAAGTGGAGTTACAAATCTCCCCTCCTTAAAATAATTTCGTCCTCGAAATTCGAGAGGCAACAAAACAAACTCAAAGCAAAACTCGAGAAAGTTAAACACAAAACATTTGTTGTATTTAAAAATTCTCAATATCAAAGTACACTCCAACAAACAAACTGGGATAGCGCTCCTGCATCTCGTCCTCGTGCTCCCGGACTCTCCCGGAGAGTGATGTCTCCACATGACGTGGACAAGTGGAATAGTCTGGTTCCGTAGGCGCTTCTTCCTCCGATCAAGGATCTCCACTGGCTGCTCCTCGTAAGTCAATCTCGGGCCCACCTCTAGATCTGAAAGGTCCACCACATGGCTCGGGTCCGGAATATAGCGTCGAAGCTGAAACACGTGGAAAACGTCGTGCACTCCCTCTAAGCTGGCTGGAAGCGCTAGTCGATATGCCACCTTGCCAATTTGCGCCGTCAAGTCGAAAGGGCCGATGAATCTCGGACTGAGCTTCCCGCTTCTGCCAAAACGAATGGTGCCTCTGGTCGGCGTGATTCTTCAGGAACACTCTGCTTCCAACCGCGAACTCTAGTGGCCGTCTGTTGTTGTCCGTCCTGTGCTTATGTCGATCCTGCACAACTCTGAGATGCTCCATGAGCCTTGAGACCCCGTACGATAATTACACACAAGAAGTTGGAATAACACGATCAATGATCAAGAATCAAATAGGCACGAGATAGAATGAAGTTCTAATTACAACTTAGAGGAGCAAAATCATGAAGACACAACCTATTAAGTATGATCAGAATTGATAGTTAACACAAGTGGACCAGGACAAGATAGGAAAAACATGGTCAAATAGACATGATTTAAGATTGAAGTTTAGACAAAACACAACGAAGTACGGAATCACAGTCTGGTAATATACAATTTTTGAGGGATTCAATGATCTAACGATAGAATGCTAGAAGGAAAATTAGCAAGGATTGATTGAGAAAACGTACGAATACTCAGGAGATACAGTATCAAATCAGGGTGAACATGCAAGGATTTGTGATTCTCGAAAACCAGAAATCATATAAAAAGGGATATAGTTTCCATAGTATCCGGAAACATATAGCTATTTGAAATCACTTTGCCTAGAATCCCTACCCCGCTAGTATATATCTGACTGCAGTGGACTTTTAGCTCCGTGACTCAAATAACAATATGTCACCGAATAATCTGTCAACCTTATCCATTTTCTAACAATCATTGACGAAGCAACCCAAGAGATCAAGGTATGTAGAATATGACAAGTCTCGACGGTACTCGAAAACCTATGATTGTCTGAAA
The DNA here is from genome assembly GCA_029216955.1 of Iris pallida. Taxonomy (NCBI): domain Eukaryota; kingdom Viridiplantae; phylum Streptophyta; class Magnoliopsida; order Asparagales; family Iridaceae; genus Iris; species Iris pallida. Next base: position 15,419 of record JANAVB010007466.1, on the reverse strand, counting down.
TCACTTCACTTAGAGTTCCTGCCTCGCCAGTGCGCTACTGGCTGCAGTGAACCCTCAGTCTCCATAATCCAGCTAATGGCTGCAGCGCGCAACTGTCATGCCAAAGTAGGTCATCAAATAGCCTCTCGACTTTATCCCTCAAAAGAGTTCCAAGGAATTCAAAATGAGTTTCAATAGTCCAAGTCACGAAATGGTGAAGTTACCTGACTGTTAGAATACAAGGATTTATAGGTACTAAGAGACGACAAGGGATCCCATCGGTGAGTACAAAAGGCAACCAGGAAGATTTAAAATTTCAGACAGGGCAAAGTTCAATTTATGACGGAATATCAACTGATATCTGGAATGATAACAAGATTCCATAGATGGAACATTATCCCGAAGGGATAACAGAGTCTCGAAGGATGAACTGAAGCAAGGTATCAGATAGGAGACAAGTTTCAAAATAAGAATTAAAATCCCGCACTGGAAACAAGTTTTAATAAAATCTCGAATAACAATGAAAGCTCGAGCAAAAACTTGAATTGAAAACGAATTCTCCAATAAAGTACACAGTGAAAATAGAAAATCAATATCAACTAAGTCGCGAATAAGAATGAAATCTTGAACAGAATCTCGAACAGGAAGCAAGGTTATGAACAGTGATTTAGAAAACAGGGTATCAATAACGAACAAGAAACATGTATCAAATCCTGATTATGAAACGATTAGAACTTCAATAGGAATAAGGTCGAACAAAGTTGTGAACAAAAATAATTTATTGAATAGGAACAAGTCTCAAATAGTGAACAAAATCTCATAGGGAATGAGCCAAAGTTTCAATATAGAAAACAAAATCTTCAAACGATGTCTCGAATAGGCTGAATCTCAAGCAAGTGTCAAGATAGGAGTGAAGATTCAAACAATGTTTTGATTGGGACAAATTCGAATAACGAATCAAAATATCAATAAGTGAATAAAAAATGTCCATAAAACAAACGAAATCTTATATAGGAGACAAGGTCGAAACGAAGGAGTGGACAAACAACTCTCGAATAAAATCAGAGTCATGAATGAAAAACAAGTCTCATATAGAGAATGAGTCATAATCTTGAATAGTAAATGAATCTTCAAGAACCTTCAAAGGAATCTTCAACAATGTCCTGAATAGGACGAGACTCAACCAAAACTTCGAATGAGGAACAGGGTTCCGAAATGAAATCTCGAGAAACGATTAATTATCAATTAACACGAAGTTTGATAAAGAAACAAAATTTGCAAATAGGAGCCATCACTAGAAACAAGGTCAGGAATGATGAATATGAAAACGGTATCGAATAATGAATTTCAAACAATTATCGATCCCCATGATCATTACCCAGGAAATTAATATAGGATATGTTGATCAATTTGTGGATCTGAAACAAGTTTACCAAAACAGGAAACAATATCTCAAAGTTTCGACATCAATCAAGATCTCAAAAAATAGAAAACAAGAATTTTGAAGAAATGATCTAGATGCTAAGAGAATTTTAAGGAGAGGCTGGATTGCTAATCAGATACATGGTTTTCCCAACCAGGCAAAAGAAATCTTCTGTCTTCATCTATCAGTATTTCCTCCGGGACTGGAATTACTTCAATCTTCTTCACCGTCCTGACGTAGACTGGTCCATGCGGTAATGCTCCATATAGCTGCTGAATCTGGAGAGGCGGTCCTTCTGCTGCGGTCCTATGCTCCTCGTGCTTGTTCTCGGGCAGTACGATCAACGATCTCCGGACAATCTTTGGCTTAATGGGCAGACGATCCGTAGAATAAGCATAGCCTCCGTCTTTTGCGGCACTCTTCATAGTGGCATCCTGAGAGGTGGCAGAAATTGTAAATGATCGTCGGCTAGATCTGAATCTGGATCTCCCGCTGGGGCTGAAGTGCAGGGCTCTGGCAGGAATATATGGCTGCTGGCGTGCTGGCTGCTGAGATCTGCTCCTGATGATGCGACTGGTGGTGTGACCGAAAAAATGCTGACCGAGTGTTGTGACGCTTTGCGGGTCCAGGGTAGTTATTGTCTTTGTCATAAATCTTCATGTCTTCATGAGTTTCAGCTTTCGGTTTCGTTCCATTGTCGCTATATTTGAATCTCCAGGCTGGTGGCTCTAATCTTCAGAGAAGTCGGATCCTCACATGCTGAGATGATCATCAGTGGCGACTTCAGGTTCTTGATCGGCTCTGGTGCAAGATATGCGCTTGGTGTTGGAAAAGTCCAAGTGTCTGAGCGTCTGGAAATCAGAAGTCCTTCCTGGCTCGGAGAGTGTATCCACAAGTCTGACTTGGAAAGGGTGGCCTGTTCCTCTGGTTGTCAAGGGACCTTCAGACGTCTCCGTCAACTACGTACTACCCATGGGATAGTAGAGTGATAGAAGGTAGTAGAAGCTCGAAAATGTCAAGTGCAGGCGACTTGACAGTTCTGGTGTCGCATGCTTTTGAACTATCTACAAATAGAAAACTGTTAAAATAACCTAGACCTACATACAACAAGTGTTTATAGAATATCAAAATACCTGATACACCTGATATACCTGATATACCTGATATACCCTTATTTCTCGATTTTCCTATGCTGTGATCAAGTTTCCCTAGTGTAAATCAAGTCCCCCAATAGTACGCTAAGTCCTAGGTACCATTAGGATGGACATGCATGGGCCACCACTAAAAACATGTCACGACCCGCTCCCGAATAATCGGACACGAGTCGGACACGCCCAGCCTTCGTCGTTAGACACGACGAAGTAAGTTGTACCAAGCTAGGGAAAACTAACCAGATAATCATGAAAATATATAATCACAGCATCTAAAAATGTATCCCAGAATGATCACCATAATCCACAAATCTAGATCATAATGTACGAGTCATCAAGAATGTGTACATGAATTCTAAGACAATATCTAAGAGTAAAGCTAACAGTCTAAACCTGAAACCTCAAGCTAAGCCTCATCCTGCTCAGCTAAATCCTGGGCTCTGGCCCATAGAGTAGAACAATGCCCTGCAAGCATACCTGCAACATATCCTATTCAGGAGCGGAGCAAAGTACAGTTCTAGGTAATGAACAATAACATCATGGTATGGAAAATAAATGCTGAAAGAACAGGATAAGAACAAGGTATGTAAAGAACATGAAGAATATGAACTACTGCTATAAAGATACATGAAAGATCATGACTATGTAAAGATGCAGGAAAGATCACGACTATAGCTAAAATCAAGATCAGGATCATGGAAACTAATGTAAGAACAAAATCCTGAACATGTGTTATAATTTTGAAATACTTCTATGATATGTGTCCGGCTTGGGTAAGACCATGAAAGAGCATGAAAAGATCCTGAAAGATCATATAAGGTACGGCTTAGGACCCGCGTGCACTGTGCGAGACCTAAGCTAAATATCATGAATAAGTATCCGGATTTGGTCACATATCTAGAGTATTTTCCCACCCCAAGATGCAAGTAAGATCATGAAAGAGCAAGTAAGATCATGAAAGAACAAGCCAGAAAAGATCATGAACGTGTAGCAGTGTGTCAGCAATAAAGAACAAGAAAAATGCACTGATCAAAACCATAGAATGTACTTGCCTTGCTCAAGGAAAGTACAGGTAGGCAATATAGCTAGATGTCCTCCTGTATGCATGATGATGCACAAGTTGGTTAATTCTATATGTAGCTTAAATTGGTAACTTGTAATAAAAACATGCCTAGCTACAATTATCAAATTAGTCTAAGCCTAATAATAACTACTCCAATTTAACCCTTTTCAATTATATCTTATAACAAACAGTTAAAACTAACACTAGGGTAATAAAGATAACTAACTTGTTGAAAAAGAAACTACAAGCCAAACCAAGCTACTCACACAGCTACACCATAACTTATTAACCTTTAGCTAACCCAACTCAACAAATAGGAAAAATATACACAGCCTTAAAACACATCCACAGCTCTATGAACTTGTTATTCAACAACTTCCATCAATAGCTAACTATTACAACCCTATATGAATAGACATTATAGACATCCCTGCAATCTATACCCAGCTAAAAAGGAGAGAATGGAACAGATGACCCAAATACTACACAATTCAAAAATTGCATTAAAGAGGTGACACTCAAAGCACAGTTGCATCAATCCTTTGCTTAAATGAAATGAACTCATGATACTGTATTCATATCCAGATGATCCCCAAGCTAAACACAACTCCAATCTCCAGCCATACCCAGATAAGAGAAAGAACAGAGAACACACAAAATTATAGAGAACTCCGGCCAAATACACATTTGAATCTAGCAGCTACTATGCAACTCAGAATATAAGAAAATGTATAGAAGGAACTTCACTGGCTTCAACTGGACCCAACCATAGAAACCAAATAAAATTTAGGAAAATAACAGATCAATTTACAACAAAATTTCAGAAGAAATAATATACAAAAGCTAAATCCTCAATAAAACAATTTCCTTATCATAACCGAACCAGTTCAGACTCCTCCCGATCATGCCATTGCTGACTCTATCCCGGACACGCCATACTTGACACGGTCGACATCCTGGTCTGACACGAACAGAAAAGAACACACACACTGGTCCAAAACACAAATCGTATTGACACGAACACAGCCTACAACCTGAACACAACTTATACATATTAAAACCTATCACCAAAGTACTCTGTAAATAATAAAGGATAGGGAATTACCTGGAGATGAATCTAGTTGATCGAGGACACTCTTCCAAGGGTCGGATACAAATGGATCTGTGCAATTGATGGTAGTAACAAATTCCAGACAACTCGATCAGAAACAACCATACTCTTCCTGCAATTTAGTTATTCACAGAGAAGGACAACCATTCAAACGATTGATCGAAGAACAGATTGCTAGCCTCAAGCTCAACTGCGGGATGTCGAGACTCACCGATGATTTGGTTCAATCGGAGAAGGATGTCGATGGGAGATCGAGAATGATCGTTATCACCGCCGCTCGTCATCGTCGGAGGAAGCTCGCGGTCGAGCTCCAAGAAGAAAGGAGGAAGTGCCACCGTGGACCTGGGGAGATCGATCGTCGAGGACGTCCCAGATCCGCTCACCAGAGAACAAGTGTGCACATCATCGCCAAGCAGCGTCGTACCCTGGGGAAGGAAGCTCGCCGAGAAGATTACCTGACCGCTGCTGGGGAAGGGGTCGATCCGCCGTCACCATGGAGCCTTCGTTGAGACGTACGCCGGAATCGTCGAGAGATCGACGTACTCTGGCCGTCGATCAGTCATGGGTTGAGGGAAAGCTCGCCGAGCGCCGCTGACATCGTCGTCGATCCGGCCATCGAAGAGATCGTCGTGGCCGTCAGAGACGTTTGTACCCGCCGAAGAGAAGCCGCCTCGTCGGTGGATAAGGGCGCCGAGCCGTCGCCGTTGCTGGAGAACCCGCCGGAGAGATTTAGGGTTAGGGTTAGGGTTAGGGTGAAATTTGGGAGGAGGAAAATTTTATAAGTCGAATGAAATGGAGTCTCTCTCCTCCAGAGTAATAATAGGAAAAAGAAAACTTTGCAAAAAGCCCCCTCTACTCTAACTTATTTCCTATAGGTCCCTCCGCCCAAATACTTTACATTCAGCCCCTCTTCCTTTCAATAATTACAGAATTGCTAAAGAACCAGTTTAAAACTTTAAAAACAATGAGGGGACCAATAAATGGTTGTAACCACTTTTCAAATTTGAAAAATTGTTACTAAATTATCTCCCTCTAAAATATCAACCATCATATTTATTAATTAAAATAATTAAAACAAACTTTTAATTTGAAACCAAAAAATCAATTTCTATTTTTTAAACTCAAAAATTTTATTTTCTGAGGAAAAATCGGGAAGTGGAGTTACAGTCGGCTAGGGTTTCAGATTTGGAGTGGTGGCCGCTAGGTTTGGGTGAATTTGTGGAGTAGTGGGCGGTTATGAGAGAGGGGGATGGTCAGGGATTGATAGGTGTATATATATATATAGTGCATGGGCTTTGGTTTGATCTAATTTGGATATGACTCCAAATCATATCAATATTAATAGGTTTCCTATTTTGGTTAGATATTTGACCAAGCCAAATATATCACGAAATATTGCATATGGATGCAATTAAACCTCTAAAATTCTCTTAAATACATGTATACTTGGTTTTGGTCTAGTTAGGCTCTAACTAGTAGGGTTGACTAGGTTAGGGTTCGAGTAGCATTACTAGTCAAATTGGACCCCAAAAAAATAATTTAATGAGTCTTATGTGCCATTTACAAATAAGTAGCACATGAAAACTCGATTGGATGGTACACCCTAGGTACGTACATTATAGACTCAAAATGGATCAAAACCATAAATTGTGTCATACGGTTTCGATCTATGTCAAGTCCAAAAATTAAATTGGAAGTTGGCTTAAAATTATGTCAATGGCTCAAATTGGCCTAAGTTGGCCCAAAATTGTGCGAAGTCAAAGGAATGTTGAAAAGCAAAATTTGATGCGACATGATATTCAAACTCAAGGTGGACGAGTCTAGAATTCAAATATGGAACTGGATTTGAGAAAACAATATTTGTTGTGCTTCCAAAATCAAAGCTACAGTAAACTACTAACATAGTCATTATTGACTTTAATAAATTAAAATATCTATATAAAATAATTAAAAATAAGATCCAAAAATGAGGGGGCTTACAACCTACCCACCTTAGAAAATTTTGTCCTCGAAATTAAAAATAACATAATTATATAGAAAAATCTTATCATATGAATAATTAGGCTAAGACTTACCGGTATCTACGAATAAGTGGGGATAACACTCACGCATTGAATCTTCACGCTTCCAAGTTGATTCTTCCGGAGAATGGTGCCTCCATGCAACACGAACCAATCTAATCGTCTGCCCTCTGAGCGTCTTCTCGCTCGTATCCAAGATACCTACCGGCTGCTCCTCGTATGATAAACTGGGTCCCACAGTGATCTCAGAGTGATCGACCACATGACTGGGATCAATCACATACCTTCTCAGTTGTGAGACATAGAATACATCATGCATTCCCTCTAATAATGGGGGTAATGCAAGACGTTATGCCACCTCTCCTACACGCTCAATAATATCGAACGGTCCAATATACCTCGGACTCAACTTTCTCCTACTCCCGAATCTAATAGTGCCCCGAGTCGGTAAAATCCTCCGAAATACATGCTCTCCCTCCATGAATTCCAGTGGTCGATGATGCGTATCGGCCTAATTCTTCTGCCGGTCTTGAGCTGCCTGAAGATGACTCTAAATTTGCTTCACTTTCTCGACTGTCTGCGTCACAAGCTCTGGTCCAAGTATTTGTCGCTCTCCATCCTATGTCCTCTCGCGCAGTCTTCAAAATCTTGCATCTGTAGGTAATGATGCCTTTATCCAATCCTTAAGTAACAACTGTACTTCAAGATTGGCAAGTACTCCTTGTTGTCCCGGCATAATGACTTTTAATCCAAGCTCATGAAGATCCTCTAATAACTGTGACTGAGCTGCCAAGAAATATGCAGTAGGCTTCCTACTCAAAGGATCTGTCACTACATTCGCCTTGCCAGGATGGTACTGTAAGTATATATCATAGTCTGTCATAAGCTCCAACAACCGCCTCTGTCTCATATTTCATTTTGCGTGAAGACGTACTTCAAGCTCTTATGATCCGTAAATATATCCACACGCTCTCCGTACAAATAATTCATCTACGCTCTCCATATAAATAATGCCACCATAACTTCAATACAAAGATTACCGCTGATAACTCCAGATCATGAGTAGGGTAATTTTTCTCATATACCATCATCTACCTCGATGCGTAGGCTATGACCTTTCCATGTTGCATCAAAACATATCCAAGTCCACTATCGGACGCATCACTGTATACAAAGAATCCTCTCGATCCGGAAGGAAGCGTCAAAATAGGTGTTGAGTTCAACCTCTTCTTCAACTCTTCAAAAGCCTTCTGACAATCTTCTGTCCATCAAAACTCTTGATCCTTGTGCGTCAACTGCGTCATGGGCTCTGCAATCCATGAGAAATTTTCTATGAACCTGCGGTAATACCCGACAAGTACAAGAAAACTTCTAACTTCTGCAACCGATGTTGGTGTCAGCCAAGACTCTACGGTAGCTATCTTCTCCGGATCTAATGAAAGTCCTTCTCCCAAGATAACGTGTCCAAGGAATGGAATTCTATCAAAGCAGAATTCGCACTTACTAAGCTTGGCATACTACTTCTCCTTTTTTAATATTCTCAATACAACTCATTCGATCATAGATATAGTATTATAACCTATTCAATGATACCTTCAGTTCACTCCTAGAAATTTCTCTTAATTGGCTCTATGCATCCAATATCCAAGCACTCATACTCAACTCATAATCTCACTAGGATCCAACTCTAAGAAACTTACCCATTTCTAGCTACCCATCCACAATTACACCAATAATCTAGCTTAATTATATTATATAATATAACTATAAGGTTTAACTATTTTAGTCATCTAATAAATAGAAGGTAACGGAAGCCTTAGGCTGGGTCAAACAAACCTATATATCAATTTCAAACAACGGTGGGGTTGAGCAAAGCATGAGGGTTTGTCAAACTATTTTCGAGAACGACGTGAGTCCAAACAAGATGCATAGGACATAGTCTAGGTAAGACTCGAGAACCATATATCTTCGTGATTATGTCACGTGAAGTTACTGCCACGCCAGTGTGCATCAGGCTGCAAATAACTTTTGTGTTCCATAATACGACGGATGGCTACAGTGCACATCTGCTATGCCAGGTAATACAAGTTCTTGAGCTTAACTTGGCCAAATCCATAAAAGATTTTTGAATTAACTTTTTACAAAAATACAGGGAAAGATCAACATGCATAGGATATTGGTCAAGTAGAATTTTAGAAACATATGTAGCCATGATGCCGTTTATCAGAAGTCCTGTCTCGCTAGTATTTTTCTGGCTGCAAAACTTTGATTCCGTAATACAAGATTAAATATAATTTCTCAAACTTTTCCTTGTGTCACGACCCGCACCCAGTGTAGGGGCACGAGAAGTGGTTACGTCCTGCCTACGCCACAGTGTCAGCAGTAGAAGGCTGTCCTAGGTCACATACATAACAATTATAAGGTATATGTACAGTATATACACTCCGAATGGAGGTGACAATGTAAAGTACAACTCAATCACAACTAAGAAAGAAAGTACGATAAGATAGAATAGATGAGATCACAGATGATAAATACAAGATAAGAGAGATAGCTAAAAGTCTAAGATAAACAACTCCACAAATCCAAAATAACAACTCCCCAAATAAGTACAAGTGTATCCAACAGACAGAATGATAATAAGATACTAGTCTAGCTAACTAGCCTAGACTATTGGGGTAATATCCTCTGCAAGTGCTGGGTCCTCCTGAGAATCCAGCTCATATGTGTCATCTAGGCCTGCTCCGTAATAAGTGGGACACAGCTCCTTAAGGTCATCTGTAATATTTAACAGGTCCAGTCAGGACGAGAGCGAGCACAGCATATCTCACACAGTTCATATTATGACAGGAATATAATACAGGCATTAGAGTAAGATACATGAAATGCTGAAGAGTATACATGAAGTAAAAGAGAAGACTGTAAAGAAATATCTACTATAAGTAAAGAGCTACAGTAAACTAGTAATTTAGAGTATAAGATAGACATGTGAACGGCTTGATAATAAACATGAGAGGTTGTACATGGCTACACTACTTTGGAAATATCCACATGAGTATTTTTACTCCCCCATCCCCAATCAATACACAAGGATCCGCTCAAGTTATGTTATTATACAAGATTTTACATAGGGGCCCATAAATGGGTGCACATGAATATAAACATGGGGGCTCCGTGAACATGAGAGTACATAAATCACGAGAGTGCACATGAATGGTAAAAGTATATGAATACATGATGAAAGTGAAACGCACATGACATGATGTATCTGATGCTCCCGAAGGGGATAACATCGTATAAAAAGATCCATATAGTACTAATCCGTGTTTCCATCGTGTCAGCATCAAGTAAAGTAATCAAGAGCAAGATATAGTCCTAATAAGTATGAAACGGTCAGAGAATGTACTCGCCTGATATCCTGAGTGTCTGAATGAAATACTGCCTGAGGAGTGGTGTCTGGCTCCTATTCAGAATAGTACAAGTCACAACATATCCAAATTGGTAAAATAAACTGCTACGATGTATTCTACATGATGTTTGGGTCAATCTAGGCTAAAGTCAACCTTTGGTCAACTCTAGTTAAACTAGGTCAACTAGGTCAAACCTTATCCAACAAGTCACACTAAGCCAAACCAGCTTATTCTAGCAAGCACACATCATTCATAAGTCACACAAGTCTAACAACACACAACTTATGTGTATACATTCCATATACCATAAGCTTGCACATTAGGATACCCATAGGCTATACTACATAGGCTATATGCCCAATACACATATATAGGCAACACACATATTTAATTTCCATATATACATACATTCTAATTATATGGACAATATACAAATATCTATATTACATTACATATATCATACTAGGTTATATATTATATAAATGTACATATACATATATAGAAGATAGGGTGTCATGTTATATGTGTGTGTGTGTGTCATATGGTAGCAGTGCACATAGGTTCCTGTGTGTGGCATGGGTGAGTGAGTGAGTGACTGAGTAAGTGAATGAGTGAGTGATTCTCAGGTTTGCATAGGGTGTAGATGGGTGTCAACAGTGTACACAAAATCAATCCTATAACCAAATGTATACAACAGCCATATAATTCCCAGGTTAACAGTTAGCCCATGTGTAATGTGTGTGTAAACATATGAATCAATGTGTGTAGATCAACATAGGTTCCAGGTTAATGTGTAAGTGCATGAGTGTGTGTGTGTGATTGAACTCAGTGTACATGATAGTTACCAATTAAAATTTGAAACCCCCATTATCAAACACCACCATGAACCCTATTGCAATTTAAACCCAGCTGAAATATAGGAAATCACATTAAAATTGAACCAACAAATTCAGGAAGGCAGTTGGGAAATTCTCCGGTAAAGAACAATGTATATATTAACATTATATACTCAAAACAGTGTATCAGTCCAACAGTTCAATGTAAATTCGAAAGCCAAATGCAATTCGAAAACTAAATTCCTATGCCATTATGAAACCTAGCATTTAGGCTAATTCTCATATATGAATTTTTGATCCAAACAGCACAATTTAGTCATTCAAACAGGTTAACACATTCAAAATTCTCAGGAACAGTTGACAGTTTACATGTATCAGAAAAATATAGGGGAATTCCCAATTCGAATTAGAATTAGCAACTAATAAATAATTTAGAAGGTTGGTAATGAATGTACTACATGTGATTGTGTCATGGAGGTGTTCCAGTGTCCATGAATTGGATACAACGTATCCAAATCACTCCACATACACTGATACTAAAATTGTGCACTGACAGCGTCGTACACGCGTGTCGAGTGAGCTAGGGACACGTGTGTCCCACCAAATGTATCGTGATCATGCACATAGGTAGAGGGGGTCTAGGGCTAGGGTTTGGTCACCCTGAGTCGTGTCCAAAATGTGTCTTCGTGAGACACGAAGCCTGTGTCAGTAGCCTTGGCTCGGCTGTGCACTGACAACACGAAACCCGTGTGGCTCGAAAATCTCCCAAACCACTAAATAAAACCCAATAAAATTTTCCCCTACCTGTCAGTCATCTCCCCTACGTACACACCAATTTTGGTGTCAACTCGTGCAGTATCCAAGGAGAAATCGAACACGGGTAGCAGGACACCCGACCGAGACCCGATGCAGCGTGTCCAGTACAAATTAGGACACAAAAATAACAAGAACACCGACTCAGTCTTCAAAAAAGTTAATATACATACATAGATCTACAGATTCATGCAATTAGTTTAGTAAAACACGAAAATCAAATCCTAAGTGGCATTCTATCAAACACTTGCACATACACATTGACACGTGTCCGATACGGACACCAAACGGACACGATTTCTAACCAAATTTTAGGGACAGCTAGTGGACACCTAGATCTAGGATAGGATGCAAAGAAATCAAAATATTAGCACAATTTGAGGAGTTTTACCTATAGATGCCAATGGCAAGAAAAGTCCCAAAATAGAGTGTTCCTCCTTGCTAGCTCGAATCCCCAAATTGCTAAAAAAGCTTGGATTACTCTCCATAAATAGAAAATATGAGAGTATTAGACTCTAATGTAAGAAACTAGAGTCAAAAAGGAATTAAAATGGAAAAACTATGGATTGGGGAAGAATGGCCATACCTTTCTTTTTTCTAAGTGTCCATTCAATACAAAAGAGGCAAGAACTAAATGAGAAGAATATTTATAGGGAGGAAAGCCCTAGTGGCCGACTATAGTATGCTGAAATTAGGGTTAGGGTTTAGTCTAATAGGTATGGACCAAGTTGCACTAGTCATGGAATCAATTCCTAAGTCTCAAGCCTATGAACCAAATCATTAATCCTCCTATTTAATCTTGATTTGTAAATGACTAACTTAGGTTAACTTAAGTTAGATTAGGGTCTCACCATGCTAACCAAGTTACCATAGCTAGGGTCAACATCTAGGTTAGTCTCCAAAGTCTCAAATAGTCAAAGTCAAAAATAGCAATCACCAATCCAATAAATTAAAATAAATTCACAAATTCACAAATGACCAAAATACCCTCAAGCTAAAATGTGGTAGTGACACCTTGGACCAATCCATAAGACATTTTCCAATAACTTAGCACAAAAAGAACGGGAAGAATTACTCAAGAAGTCAACATGGAAGGATTTAGTCAAATCTCGAATAGGGAAGAACACAAAAGCAATCATATTGAAAAAGAAGATCACATGGAAACATTCATGCTGAAGAGTCTGAGAGAAGTCTATAATCTTGTTTGTGGATGTATCCTCAAGTCCTATTCCTCAATCTATTACAGGCTCGTAGTATATATATCACCACTACATCGCACAATTCATGAAGACTCCACCTGCACTTATGACTTCTAATGTTTGTGCCCTTCCTGATGTGATAGTAAGGGAAAGATATGTACACTACGAAGATTCGTCTTATTAGCACAAATAAATAAGGATTATGGTAGAAAAGAATCAAGCTAAATGCAAATCAAGCAGTCAAGTGAGAGTTCGAAACAAAGTCAAGGAAGGTAACAAGCATGTGGATATGATCCTATGGGTCCTTCTTACTCTAATTGTATGCTCACATCGATACAATAACGTAACCGAAGTGATTAATATTGGAACTGCATGGGCCACCACAAAAACATGTAACGCCCCAGTCCTAAAATACGTAGGACCAAGAATACGAATATATGCCAGCAGCACTTCACTAATGGGCCAAGCTACACTAAAAGCCCATTAGCGAAATACTTAAGCTGTAAATCATGATAACACCCAGAAATACAACATAGTCCACAGGTATATAAATCTAGTCACATTCACAGAGTCCACAAAGAGATCACGAATAAATAAGGAAATGTCTCAAATATCCAGCAATAAAAGTAATGAAGTCTGTGTAGGTAAAACATCCTGAAACCACAGAAATAGAAACAAAGTACAAATCAACTACAAGTCTGATGAAAAAAATAAAATAATGTAGCAAGACTAAATATGATGATAACATGATCACAAAAAATTCTCTGGTACTATCTCGTCCTCTTGTGCCGGTACGCCTCTGGTCTCAGCTCTCGAACCGTAAACCTCTGGGTAGTCTTCAGCATCGTCTAAGCCTGGGAAATAGCCAGGTCCTCAAAGGACTTACAAGGTGCATAATATACATGCTAAGGTACAAAAATAAAAATATAAACTAAGGTAATCTACTGTATCCGTCTATGTGCTATGCAAGTGAGATACTTTTCTAGAATACCAGACCCCTTCAACTAAGGCTCACTAGCACCTCAGCAGGGTATTGTCCCAGTACCTGTGTTATGGCACCAAGGACAATCAATTCTCGACAGTGATAATCCCTTACTCTGCTACAGAGATAAAGGTCACTAAACAACGGACCACACGACAATAGGTCTAATATTGTAGTCAAGTTCTTCCCAATCCCCATGTCTAGAATCTAGTAATGTCAAGTCTGTACAGTCATCTCGAAAGTAAAGGCAATACTGATAAAGAAATTTGGAATGCTAATACGAGGTCAATGCCACGAATAGTCATGTAAACCTCGCATCATGAATGTGTCGGTGTCCTATGGTCAATTGTGTCAATGTACACATCAGTATGTACGTAATGCTTAATGTCAATACTCGATGTCACTATCATGACATCAGCACCCGTCTATAAATGGACACTAAGTATCAACTTCCTACGGCATTCAATGCTAATCAAAAAGAACAAAAAAAATAGAAAGAATAATCTGTAACGAAGGCAAGGCACGCTTGCCTGTAATTGCTGTTTGCGGGTAAGCCTGTCCAACTCCGGTGTCCTTGTCGATCCTTTCAAGCTCACCTATAATAATAATTATATTTAATATTCTATATCAACATATCATGTATCGATCATATGAGTATCTACGCCTCCTAGTTGCCATAACATTGTTACAACACTGCATCTATTGCATAAGTACATATAGGTAACAAAACCTCTCGTAAATACTTTACAATTATAATAAATTAATATATTTAAATTCTGGAATTTATCTATAAATACTTATATATTGCTATAATTAATTTTCAATAGGGGAACCCTTTCACAAGAGGTCTGATGTCAATGCCACATATGACTTCTTCAATTCGACACATTAATTTAGTCCTAAAATAATTAAAATAAATTAATAAATTCTGTAAAAATCCTAGAAATTAGTTAAAATAGTACTTATAATGTTAAACCTTGCACAACATAAAGTTTAATATGGATTCATGGAGTTTTGACACTTTTGGACACAAGAAAAAACAAAAATTTCGGAGTTCAGTGACACGACAAATGTCATAAATTTTAAAAATAGCAAACGAATGCAAAACCTAACTTTCATTTATTCGTCGGAAAGGTATCAACATCTAGATTCTGAATAAAAATATAAAAAGGTTAGAAACTGAACTTAGATAGGCGAAAAGTGGCCCTCAACAGAATTCGTCTGTTTTGTATACCCTGTCGTAGAACCAACGCCACGGGCAAACCGCTTGGAACTAGAAGATCTAGAGATCAAGATTGGAGTAGACATACAAAGGTAACTCTCAGATTTAGTTTGAAGAGAAACGGATGAGAAAAAGTGGATAAAACATCATCTACAAGTCGACTAACTTGCTGTGACATTTCGACTTCGATTCGACGGAGTTTCGGCCCA
>JANAVB010007465.1:0-59411 GCA_029216955.1 Iris pallida | reverse complement strand
CCTTTTTACTATATATAAATATATATATATAAATATAATATATATAATATAATATATATATAATATATATAATATTATATTATATATATATAGTAATAATTAATATTTAATATTTAAAGTGGTTTTACAAGGACCCTAAGCAACTAGCCAACTGATCTAAGCTCATGGAGGTCCTTAGATAGGATCCCTAATCATAACCTAAGTGAGGATAAATATTGACCATAGAAAGCAATACTTAAATTTTAACTATTCCTCATACATAGCCAACACTGATCCAATGGCATACCGAAAGTAATGTCGTCGATATGTCGGATGAGCACAAAATGTGTCCTGATTTTGTTGGAAGGATTCGGGATCATGTGTGTCACGATCCACACATGAAAGTTGTAAGGTAGCCCACGCAGGTCTCATAGAGGTCGCAACTAGTGCGATATCATAGTGGTGCTCAGACTTTGAGTGCTATTATGAGCCTGCTATTAGGATATAGGTTATAGCTATAGTAGGAATACTCAATCACAATTAGGAACTTTCAATCTATTTGATTACTACTCTAATTTTTTTTCCATGTTGTTCTTCGAATTTAATTGTCCTTCCTTGATAATATCTTTTCTTGTGTCATATTAACCTCATTTGTTTATCTTCTTCAGTATACCGTCGAAGACTAGGTCTCAGCGTTCTGGACCCACAACAACTTCTGAGGTCTGCTACCTCTCGACCTCATGTTTCGGATGTTGGAGTTGCTCCTATTGTTTCTCCCATTCATGTGGAGTTTCAACTGCTTTTGGGGGTGCTTCTCCACCTATTCAGAGGGTTGTCCCTGTAGAGCCAGAGGCTATTCCTCTTCCACCTCTAGCACCGAGGCACACAGATGTTCACATTGTTTTAGCAGATAATGGAGGCTCAAAGAACCCAGGCTGAGGCACAGCAGAGACAGGCTAAAGTGATGCAACAGAGCATTGAGAGTGCTCATCAGCTGGCACTAGCTGCAGTCGAGAAGGTGGCACTTGTTCAGCCTCAGGGTGCTCCAATTTAGCAGCAGTCGAGGCCGAGTATCGTTGTGAACTTCAGAGAATGTCTCCTCAGGAGTTCAAAGGTACCGAGGGGATACTTTATGCGGATGACTCGCTGGAGGACATTGAGAGGATTCTGCGACTGGCTCAGATTCCTGAGAGTTTGTAGGTCGAGGCAGCCACTAGTCTGTTTGACATTGCGCTTATATGGTATTAGACGGAGCCCAGGCTTACCGTGACTGGACTTACTTGGGAGCATTCAAGAAGCTTTTCAAGAAAAAGTTCTTTCCTAACGTAGCTTTGGGGGCCCTGGAGAGTCAGTTCCTTGGCTTGGTTCAGGTGGGCATGTCAGTCGACGAGTATGTCGCTGAGTTTTTCCGTCTAAGCCGCTTCGTAAAGAGAATGGTTCGGGACCCAGGAGATCGGGCCCGAAAGTTTAGAAGGGGCCTGAACAGAGAGGCCAGATCGCGCACTTATGGGCGCTACACGGCTACTTTCGAGGATATTCTGATGGATGTCCAGATTGCGGAAGAGGACTTAGGCCTCAGGCCCAAGAGAGGCAGTAATGTTATGGGTGGTACGAGTAGTAGTGCAGGATCGGCCAAGCATCCTCACATCCAGCCGAGGTCATTTCAGCATCAGCACCATGCACCAGTTCGTGCTCATATTTTGTAGGTGCAGAAGCAGCATAGTAGGCCATGCAGTGTGTATTATGTGGAAAGCCAGGACACCATGGAGGTCTGTCGAAAGAGATTGGGTGTGTATCTTTTCTGTAGGTCACCCGATCATCAGCTGGGAGATTGTCTAGCTCATTCAGCTCAGGGAGGGCCAGCTAGAGCACCTCCAGGAAGACCACCTACAGTACTTGTAGTACAACCGAGGGGACCGCTGCTTCCGACCCAACAGTAGCATTTTGCCCAACACCAGCAGTAGAGGGGTGCACCTTAGGCAGGGTGTTTGCTTTGACTCTCTAGGAGACCGAGCCCACCGGGGATGTCATTGCAGGTTCTGTTCTTCTTGATTCCTTTTTTGCTTTATCATTATTCGACTATGGTGCTACACATAGCTTTGTATCTGTATTATTTTCTCTTATACATTATATTGTTGTTGAACCTTTGGATAGGACTTGCAAGATCATGACCGGAGGAGGCATTATCCTAGTCAGTGAAGTATGCAAGGGGCAGAGAGTTTCTACGGGAGGCTAGAAATTAAGTGTGTGTTTACTGTAATACCACTTTCGAGCTACGATATTATACTAGGGATGGATTGGTTGAGTAGGCACCATGCTAGCATAGATTGTAGAGGTAGAGTTTTGTTCAATCCACCAAGAGCCAGAGTTTGAGTTTGTCAGAGGAGTAGCTGAGCAGAGGGATTTTTTAATCTGTAAAGCTATGGTGGAAGAGAAAGAGTTGCCACATCCATTGATAGCAGAGTTTTCATTATTTTTTTTGAAGAGTTGCCGAGAATGCCGTCGGACAGGGATGTTGAGTTCTCTACAAACTTAGTACCAGGAGTGGAGCCTATTTCATAGCACGTCTATAGGATCAACAATAGTGAGTTGGCAGAGTTGAAGAAGAAGGTAGATGAGCTACAGGACAAGGGATTTATCATATCCAGTTCTTCACCTTGGGGCACTCCTATTTTAGTACCAAAAAAGAATTGATCATTATGCATGTGTATTGATTACAGGGCACTGAACAATCTTACTATCAAGAATAAATACCCCGTTGCCGAGGATTGATGATTTATTTGATCAAACACCAGCACTGGGCCGATACCCATCGGAGTCCCTTGGAGTTTGGGGTATAGCTTTAATCCTTTAGATTGTGTTTGCTTGTGATTGTTTGCTTGTGGTTATTTGCTTAGAATTAGTGTTGAGGCATTGTTTTGTGGTTGGAGATCTGGCGTTGAGTATTTCTCCGACGGGCACGATTCGCTTTGCTGGAGACGGGAAGCTTAGTCTACGATTCATCGGACCTTTCATTATTCTTGAGAGGGTCAGTGCAGTGGTATATCGACTAGACTTGCCGCCTACACTAGAGGAAGTTCACAATGTGTTCTATGTGTTTCAGTTGAGACGGTATATGGCGGATCCTAGTCACATATTGGACCACTCCGAGATAGAGGTGGGATCGACTCTCAGCTATCCAGAGCAGCCAATAGAGATTCTGGATCATCGAAAGAAGGTATTCCGGAACCAGGTTATACCCTTGGTTCGCGTCGTATGGAGACATCACTCTCCGGATGAGTCTACCTAGGTGAGGGTGGACGACATACGCGAGTGATACCCTTATTTCTTCGAGCCTTGAGGTATTGTTCTTCTTGTTCTTCCTTTGCATTTTTGTGCTAGTTTCGTCTTTAATTTTGAGGGCAAAATTATTTTAAGGATGGTAGATTTGTCACTACCATAATCCTAGATAGCGTTATTTTATCATTTTTACATTATTAATATATTGTGTATATAGTATATTTATTTATTTAATTATAGTGATGGTTGCATTTGTTAGTGGACTAGCTTATTTATTGGACCCTTGATTAGTGAACTCATTTAGACTTGTCATGACACTTGGACCAACATACTAGGCTAGCCTCATTTAGGCTCATTTAAGCCATTCCATATTATTAATATGGATTAGATTAATTACCAAATTAGAATTATAAGCTTCCATTAATTAACCTAGCCACCATGACAACTTAGAAGGGCATTTTAGTCATTGTGCATGACATGGAGAGGGGTCCTTATGGTGGCCGGCCCTAAGAGAGAGAGAGTGAGCACTCTCTTCATTCTTTATTTTGCACATTTCCCAAACCTTGGTGTTCTTTCCCAAAATCCTTCCATTCCTCCATCAATTTTCATAAAATCATTCACAATCATTCCCTACTCTTCATCCAAGGAGTTTAGAATCTTTGGAGGCAAGGAGCACAAGGAGAGGGAGCTTGGGCTAGGAGCTTGTGTCCAAACCGTATCTGAATCGTGTCTACCGGACTTTACATTGGGAATCAATCTCCCAATAGGTATACATCTAATTTTTTCTTATTTTTAGACTCTAATAAATACATTTGAAATATTAAAAACCCACCCATGGACTAGGGGTACCTACAGGAGGAAGAACTAGGCTCTAATGACCCTTTATGTAGAAGTTATAATGAGTCTTTGTGCCATTTTTGGAAAATTTCGAGAATGGTGCACCAAGTGTTTGTCATATGGTCAAGTAGATCTAATTAGACTTGCATTGCTTGTGTGTGACTAGATACGTGTACTAGATACGTGTCCACAAATGGATACGAATATGCCGTGTCATGATCTTTTATGACACGGAGTCATTTGGGGGGTTTTACCTCTGACACTTGTGACACACATACCACATTCCACATGACACATTGTATTAGCTAGATACTACTCTAATTAGGCTCTAATTATCATTTTAGACATGCTCATGTGATTTTAGGAGAGTCGGACAAGGTTTGGTATAGGTATCTTGGGCGTATTATGACAGTATCGTAGATTCGGTGTGATACTAGCATGGTGCACGCCAAGTGTTTGATTATTTGCATATGTGCATGTGTATGGTCATAGGAATTTATATGTGTGTGTTTTATGGATACACATGTGTGTGACAATAGAGTCATGATTCACATGTGTGTGTACATATGTAGTTGTGTGTGTTGACACATGTGATATGTTTGTGTAGACACATGTGATGAGTGTGACAGTGGTAGTGGCGATAGGTAAATACTTATAGGCATAGGGGAATTGTGTGGCAGACATGTATAGGTTTGTGTGTGAGTGTGGGTTTAGAGGAAAGTGTGTGTGTGTGTGTGTGTGTGTGTGTGTGTGTGTATGATACATATGTGGGCATATGTGCCTATATCCATAGGTGAGTGTGATATGGGTGGAAACTGGTATCAGTCAAGAGGGGATTCACATATATGTATGAGTGTGTGCCACCTACCAATGTGTCTGACAGTGTGTGTATGTATATATAGGGAAGTATGTGTGTGTAGAGGGAAGAAGTGAAGTGGGATTAGATAGTAGTAGGCAGGCCTGCATAGACCCCCACAACAACAGCTGGTAGTTGTTGCAGGGCATACAAGCAGTAGCAGCAGCAATTGTTGCCTATAAATACCTGCAACATGGAGTGATAAGTGAAGAGGAGAGCAGCAGTGCACTTGTGCACCTTGCTTGCACAGCAGCAAGCTGCCTTAGGTAGCAGCAGAACATCCATGTGCATAAGGATACTTGCACAGCAGCAGGTAATTACCTTGATGTTTACAACCGCAAGGAGGACCAACAGTAGTGTCTAGAAGGGGGTTCCTGTGCAGTTGGTGCAACAGTTACTGCTACACTAGGCAACAAGGAATCACCTATGCACAGGAAGCAGCAGGGGCAAGGCAGCAATCCCAATGTGGACTAGCATGTGTGTAGGTAATCCTAGGAAATAAAGGGCTAGGCATAGTGAACCTATGTGAGTGTCACACATGGATCGGGATATCATATGTGTGAGCTTAATAGGTAATGGTATAATGAGTATGTCAAGGTAAGGTAAAGGGGTAAGATATGATATAAGGTTAGGATTTGGGCATTACCTAGCTAAGGTAAACTTGTAGTAGGTAATTAGTATGTGTTGGATAAATAGGTAAATCTATGATACATATGTACTAAGATAGAGTGTCAAGTATTAGATAGGAATATCCTACAATACCAACCTATGTATATATGTTGGATATTGTTAAAGATATGTGAATGCATAGAAGGGTATAGTGTCTAAGCTAGTATTGCCTAACATTGGCTAGAATACCTTGGTATAGCAAGGTATGGACCTAGTATCCCTATTCTTATGTAGTATGGACCAAGATACCTAGGTATGACCTAGTTTTGACTAGTGTTGACTAGTTTGACCATAAAAGTCAACATTTTAGGTAATTTGACCTAGTTTGACCATAGAAGCGAGGAATTGACCTAGTTTGACCTCCATGACCTAAAATTAACTTAGAACATATTTCAATTTAGATATCAATGTTTAACACACCAAAACCCAATTGATATTTTATATTTAGGCCTTTATGACTCTATTTTGTACATCGATCCACACCCGTTGCTCAGGACCACAGGCAAGTATATTATCTGACAGTTTTTATTATCTTAATGACTTCTATGATATTAGTCTGTAGCATTATACTTGATTCCTGATAGGAGGGTACACGGATTAGTATATCTTGGATCCCGTCATGAGATTATTTCTTGGAGGACCATGTATATGTCTTGTGTTTCTTGTACATGTATATACACCAATTCAGGAGTGAGCTGCCCCCTGCTCCATGAATCATTTATCGTAGGGTGACATGGTTGGATCCACTATACTAGTCGGGGGATATGAAGGTATTAGTAGATTATATGATCATACCGCCAAATACTTGTGCATAGCTCACCCTCACCTTACGTAGGGTGTAGCCTGATCTTAGTTGTACTTGTGCATAGCTTTCCATATATGACTGGCATGATCCATTACATATACTTGAGCATAGCCAGTCATATGGAATAGCCTGATCTTGTCCTAAGCTGATCATATAATAAACTAATGTCTCAAGTCACAGTTTAGTATTACATGCACTATTCTAGTTATTACTTGTTGATACATTCGTACTCATGATTACTTACAGTTCATATTTGCCCATGATATGATTACTTGTTTTCCTATATTCTTACTGTTCAATATTGCTTATGCATCATGTATTTCCATTACTTATTATTTTATAGTTTTTGTTAATTTAACGGAACTGCTATTAGTTTATGTACTTCGCTCCAATTCTGACTGGATAACATTTTTCAGAGGATCTAGAGGACTTATGTCCTACTTATTACAGACCCGGAGTAAACGAAGATTATGTCCAGGAGCTCACAAAAATATTTTCTCACTAAATGAATTAGTGATCATTTCAGACAAATGTAGCCTTTGTTCACATCACCAGTATGTTGATATACTGACCCATCATCAGTCTGCACGTAGGTGCAAGACGTATCGAGAAGGATAGTCTGAAGCGATAGCCCGAGCCTCATCCTCAGGAGCCAAAAATCAGAAGAGATGCCAAGAGATAGTCATCTGTTGCAAGAGTTGGTTTTGTATATAAAGGGATGTAATGTATGGAATGGAATAATTGTAACATGTAATATTTTTGAGAGAATGTAAACATTATATTAGAGAGAATTGAGAGCCTGTAATCTGTGTTCAAATAAAATCTGAAGAGAATTGTTTCTGCTATCTTGTGTTCAATTATATTATGCAAAATGTCCGTTGCTACTTCAAATATCTACTTTATGTTCCGCTGTGTTATTGTCAATCTTGTCTATTTTATCATTGTACAAGTCTTGGCCTTGTGCAAGTGCAACTTAGGCTTGCACGCATCACGCCCAAACGAGGACGAACGATTTCACAGAGTCCGAAGTGAGGACGAAAGGACCCTACAGGATCGAGGATATATTACTTTAAAAATTTACGTATTTTTATTTCTGAATGTTTTTCTATTAGTTACCAATTTATTTTAAAGTCTATTTTTGGTTCTACATGTTTATTGATAGATGACGAAGAAGCATGAAATTCTATTCTTGAGATTAGTTTGTAATCACCATATATTAGTTTATATGTTACTCAAGTATCATCATTTGCTAATAGAACTAATGATGAATTTATTTCTAATTACCAGTATATTAATACGGGTACTAGTTCTTCTTTCAACCAATTGCTCCCTTGTTAGATGAATATGATCATGATGATAATGATGATGATGCTGATGATGATGATGATGATTTTATGATGACGATGATGAAAATGAAAATTGTGACGATTTAACTAAAAATATCGGTTATAGGATAGATGATGATGATGATGTTGATAATTCTAACACTCCTGAATTATTTATAGGACAAACATTCGACAATCGTTCAAAATTTAGAAGTTTTATAAGTAGTTTAGCAATTCAACATAATTTTAGTTGTTCAACTAGTGTTATGAACAATTTTCATAGAATTAATATACTTGTGATCAACCGAATTGCAATTGGAGAGTATATGCCAAATCTATTGGAATAGGCCAAATAGTTAAAGTTAGTACATTAGAAAGTCGTCATTCATGTTTAAGTGGACTTACCACAGGACGTCATCGATTAGCTACCGCTTCATGGGTTAAGACAAGAAATTAATTTAATTAGAGATAATCAGTCATATAGTGCATCACAAATTGTAAAGGATATATTCAGGGAACATCGTAGACATATTATATATTACAAAGCATGGAGAGCCCAAGAGATTGCATTACTTAAATAAATGGAAGTTATGTTAAGGCATATGCTGGTCTAGAGGAATATGGTTTAGAATTATGGAGTCGAATCCAGGTAGTAGATGTTTCCTTAAGACTTCCGAAAACAACAAATTTGAAAGAATGTTTATTTGTTTCAAGGCGTGCATTGATGGTTTTTTAAGGGATCTTTTACCTATTATTAGCACAGATGCCACTTTTCTTTCATCAAAATATTAAGGTATTTTATTTATTGCTTTTGCTCATGATCCTAACTGTCACGCCCCGCCACGGAGGAGCGATCGTTCTCGCTAAGGCGTGATGTCGCGTGAGCCTATATTGCGCTCACACAAGGCGGGTTCCATAACGGTCGATTACAGGCTAAGCGACGAGGTCGGCGTACAGAAGTCCCGAAGCAGAGACATTGAATAATCAGTAAGTCGCCAGCGGATAGTTGAAACCAAACACAAGTCATACAAATAACACTTTATTGATATTGGAACAAAGATTACAGTTGTGGCACGAGGCTAAGATTACAAGTTGCTCAAGATCACTTTCGCTCAGAATATAATCACTCAGCTCTCTCCATCTCTCAATACAAATGTTCAAGGCTGCCACTTACGGATGCTTTAGAAGGCGATGTTCATACATTATGTCCCATATAGGTGAAGTCTTCAATGAGGTCGCACGCCTCGAAATGCCAAGAAACTTTATGCCTCAGCGCATCCAAACGAGCTCTGCCTCGATGAGCAAGTACCTGTAACTTGTACAAGCAAACTGTTGGGTGGTCAATACACAACCGTACTGGTGGTGTGAGCTCC
The DNA here is from genome assembly GCA_029216955.1 of Iris pallida. NCBI lineage: Eukaryota > Viridiplantae > Streptophyta > Magnoliopsida > Asparagales > Iridaceae > Iris > Iris pallida. The sequence continues at coordinate 50,288 of JANAVB010007465.1, read as the reverse complement.
TCGCCCACTCATACAAACCAATACGTTATTTTAGTTTATGCAACATATCCTTCTGATTGTCTTTCTAATCTTGTCTTAGGATCGATTTTAGGAAATAGACGTCTGGCCTATTTGGTGCATCAACGACATAGTCGTGCCATAAATTCCTTCGTGTAACATAATCGAGGCAGTGCCTCACTACTTAATGACTTGCCCAAACTTTGTGCCGTAACAACGTGGTCGTGCCATGACTCTTACTTATCTTTTGTGTCTCTAGACCACTCTCGTGCCAACAACAGTAACGTATCGACTCGTATTGGCCCTTCGGCCCATACTTTCCTTATGCTACTCAGTGATTGTTCCATAAGCCCATTTGTGTTTCAACGTCGAGCCCGTGCCTCGCAACACAGTGAAATCCATTCATACTTGTTTTATGGTCTTTTCCGTTCAACATACAATCGACCCAGTGAATACCTTGCGACTTCGTATCAAACTCCCTTGAGACCCACGCTACAAATCATGCCCAAGCACACGACTCTATTGAGGCCAAATCTTAGGCTTAATGATTTTGATGTATATCGTGCACACATTCTTTTGACTCATTTGTACCGTGTATACATTTTTTGACTCATTTCTAGGACATGCACGCGGATAGCCGCTCTTATGCCGACTCATCTATATAAAATGTCACTAGCATGACAAGCTATACTTGGACCCAAATTAGGTATGCGGTACGTTCGTCCAACGAGACGCAATCTCGTCAAATTTCCCACAATAGCCGCTATACGGCGTACCCCTCGGTCAGGTTGCACACAATCTGAGGGTTCCATAAGCATGTTCCTCCTAGGCCGGATCGACCATGTGGCCCCAGGTTACCGTCCGAAGAACAATCGCCCTTGTGAACAAGTTGTCCAATGACCATGCAATGGTGTCTACCTAACTCACCATATGACTCAAACAATGTTCTTCCTTGCACTTTCAATGTTACCATACTTTTCATACTTCATTGGAGACTCCCAAATGAGGGACCGCCTCGGCGACAAATAGTCGCATGAACTTTCTATTCTTTGAAACCCAGGGAACGACTACTGCATAGCCTTCCTACTTAACTTAAACAATACGTGTTCCATATGTGCCATAAACCGTGGCGTACTTCTCATTAAACCAACCTGGTTCGTGCCTTAACCCAAATTATGTTCTGTGCGACACTAATGCCCAAGTCATACTTATATGACGAGCCTTGAGATCGTGGGAATATGTGGCTATATCAAGCCGTAGAACCGTGGAATTGTGCACATGCTCAACTTGAACAACCGTGTTCTTTGAGTTCCTTAACCCGTGACATCTTCTATAGGACTAACTATAAGACCGTGGGACATTTTATTTTTGCTATGACAAGTAGTGGAATCGTGGGGACGTGCCTGCTATAATTTAGATAGCCTGTAGCATAATTTTGTCTAACTCAATCGTGTGGTCGAAGGACCTAGTGCCAACTTTGAAAACTATAATAGAAAAAATCTAAATACATTTGACACTTTTTTCATGTTCTACACGCATACTTGACTCAATGGAATTTTTTCCTTAGCTATGTGGATTCATCTCTTTTATTCAAGCATATTCAGTGCAATAAAAACTTTTATTTTATTAGTGTGAAGGCCAAGCTGAGACAAGTTCACCGAAGCCACCTACCTGAGCGAGGAGTTGCCTCCACCGAGCAGGACTTCGAGAAAGCCGTTGCATGGCTAAGTCCAAACGCCGTTGCGTTTCGATTTCTCTGGTTGAACTGAGCGGGATGGGGCATTACACTATCAAATTTATCCTATTGCTTATGTTGTTGCTGAAGGTGAAAATACTGACTCTTGGTCTTGGTTTTTAAATGCTTTTAGAATATCATTTGAAAGTTATTTTTAATGAATGGAGTATAATTTCATTTATATCTGATAAGCAAAACAAAGATTAATACATGCTATGCGAGATATTTTTCCAGAATCTTCTCTTTCTTTTTTGTATTCAATATTTTAAACAGAATATGAAGCCTATTGTGAAAGATAAGAAATTTTATTAATTGTTAGACTCGCTTGCTAGATTGTACAATCAAACAAATGAAGAGTATTTATTTGAAATAATTAAAAATAATATTATTACTTACCTTTGAATTTTTTAATTTCTTTCTAACTTTCTTTGAGAGAGCAATGAGTCTTCGGGGAGAAGAAAGAATGAAGGAGAGTTTTGTGAGGAATGAGGGGAGGTTGCTATTCTTTGAAGAAGAAGAAGAAGAAGAAGAAGAAGGGGGAGGGGATTCTGTGAAGAACAATGAGGGAGGGAGGGGAGGGAGGGAGGGAGGGAGGGGATTTATGAAGAAGAGGAGTGTGGGGTTGGGAGTCTCCAAGACGGAGTCTTCGAGACCGGGGGGTCTCCAAGACGAGTCGTGCACCCACCCCACCCAACACACACACACACACACACACGCTAAGTCAGTTGGCACCCCTTCCCCCCCCTCCCCCCTCCCCCCCCCCCCACCCACCCTGCGCCAATTGACTTAGCGCCCTCTCTCTCCCCCGCATCCCTCTCTCCCCCACAACAGCACCCCACAGCAGCACGAAGAGCGCGCCAACTGAGTTGCCCCCCCCTCCGCGCGCGCCAAGTCAGTTGGCTCCCCCTCTCTCTGTTCAATTTATCCCGTGCACGCCAAGTCATTTGACGTTCCTTTATCCCATTTAGAAATATCCCAAACTTCTTTGTTTTAGAATTTAGAAAAAGTTGTTTACCTTATATGAAAATTTCTGTATAATTTAGCGTGCATGATATCAAATTATGAACAGTTGACAAATATCTATTAAGATACGTAATGATTCCGATTGCAGAAATTTTCATATAGGGTAAATTTTTTTACCTAAATTGTATAAAAAAAGAAGAAGTTTAAGAAAATTGCGGATAGGGTAACGGTGCGCCAAAAGAGATGGCGCATGGCGGGCCATTGGGTGGCAGAGAAAGGATGCACCACTATTCATGGCGCGTGAAAGGGACGCGCCATCACGTGTGGCATGCACTGGTAGGATGCGCCACCGGCCATGGCGCACGCATGGTGGGACCCGCCACCAGCCATGGCGCGCTGACTGCTGCGATTAGCAGAAACAACAAGGACAATCTTCTTTTGCTAATTGCATCATTCACCACCTCCACTCCTCTTCAAATACTTTCCACAAGAAACAATAAAAAAAAGCGTCATGAATTATGTTAATATTCAATTATTTTAGGACAAAGAAATGACAGTGGGGAAGGAAGGACAGATGTTGGCCTAAAGTTTTCAGATTCACCATACGTCCTTTCATTCACCACTCTTCTTTTGTTAATGGAAGCACCCACAGCGCGCGCGCCATAGCTGGTGGCACGTCCCACCATGCGCGCGCCGCGCAAGATGGCGCATCCCTATCACGCATGATCATAGTGGTGCGTCCTTTCTCTGCCACCCAGTGGCCCACCGTACGCCATCTCTTTTGGCGAACCATTACCCTATCCGCAATTTTCCTAAACTTCTTACTTTTTATACATTTGAATAAAATTCTTTATCCTATATGAAAATTTCTGCTTCGATTGTAAATGACAGGTGTCGATTGGAAGATGTTTGCTACGGTGGGGTGCATGAAACATGTCACTAGGATTCCATTCATTCCTGTGGGGTAAATGACATGTGAGTTTGTTTTAAATTAGATATAATACTCAACTCGATGCCACGTATATTCCATATCTGTAGTCACTTTCAATATAGGATGTTTTATATACAAGTTCCTTGAATTACCTTACTTTCGTATGAGTCCCCCAAATTTTGCTAGTTATATGAAGTTCCAAATAAAAAACATTTAAGTTCCGTTAAAAAAAGATTATTTTTTTTTTTAGATATCCGACCTAAAGATCTGGGCTTTGTTTAGAATTGTGATCTGTAAAAAATAATTTTTAACAACCACCTACAAACTGTTCTTAAAAGTTATGCATGACTCACTATATCAGTGTTTTCTTTTTCTTTATTTTCTTTTTGAAAAGCAGAAAAAAAAAAGTACATATTTTACTTAAATTTGATCTTAAAGTTTTTGGTCTTTATGTCCATTTCTTTGAATCTTTGTTGCCACTTATTGTTCAACTCCAGTAGGATCGTCTATATTAAAAAATTGAAAGTCCAGTTCATTAATATAAGCACATTCATCTCTTAAGTGTTAAATTCCTTTTATTTTTGTATAAACCCAATTTTGAACGTAAACACAAACTTCTAAAATATCCGATAATATCATTTGTTTTACTTAGTTTTTTTTTTAATCTGCACTAAAACAAGATTCTGATACTACCATGAACACCGAAACCATTAAAAGATTACGTGCCAAAGAAGAAAGTATAGGATATTTTTTAGTGCATTTTCTACCATTCTAAAATTGAAAATATGATCCAGAATTCTCGAATTCTCGTCATCTTAATCATAGGAGTTTAAATACAAGAATACTTTTTGAGTTGGGAGGAAAGATTATTTTGTATATATTTTTTCCTTTGTAGTATCAATTATGCTATTTGGCTCCCAAAATATTTGGGTGATGTCATCTCCCATTATGTGGCATCTGACATGGCAGCTGACATAACAGCTGACATGGCAAATTTTAACCCAAAACATTAATTATCCAATTTTTTTAATGTTAATGTTAATGTTAATATTTATATTAATATTAATATTAATGTTAACGTTAATGTTAATATTAATACTAATTTTAATGTTAAGTTTAATATTAATATAATATTAATATTAATGTTAATTTTAATGTTAAGGTTAGTTTTAATGTTAAGGTTAATGTTAATGTTAATTATCATGTTAATTTAATATTAATTTTAATTTTAATATTGATTTTAATGTTAAGTTTTGTCATGTCAGCTGCCATGTCAGCAACCATGTCATATGCCACATAATGGGAGATAGTATCACCCAAATATTTGGGAGCCAAATAGTATTTTTGTTGTAGTATACTCTTAGCATGTGATAACTTAGAATTAAACTAGATCTATTACTACTATTATTTTAGCATTTCCACCGGGGTCATTTCGATAATACTTTTTTCTTCATATAAACTAATTAGAGTATCTAGATGTTCTTTAGTTTTAAATTTTAATCTACTTACATCAACGTTTATATTACTGTAAAAATATTTAATAATATAAATACACAATCTTTTGATTTTAGGATCTAAAACCGCAACCAAACATTATAAAGAGATACTGTATGCCAATATTTTAGAAATTTTCTTTTCATTTTAGAGATGTCATAATCAAAACAAGGAGTATTTCTATGTTTTGCAAATACATGAAAATACTAATGTTCTATTAAAACTAAAGAAGAAGTTGGATAATAATTCCGGTTAAAATACATGTAATATTGACAAATAATTCTAAACATTTATAAATTATGCAGATAACGTTTTAAACTCTTATTGCATACTTGGAGAAGTGTTCAAAGTAATTAGACATGTTATAATATTTCATAAATTCGCTTGAAAAAATTAAAGACGTTCTTGTATAATTAAACTAACAATATGACAAGCACACTTTAAATGAAAAACTTGTCCTTTTAATACAAGTGGATACTGAAATTTTAAAATATTGATACAAGAAGTATTATTAGTAGCATTATCAAAAGAAATTGAAATATTATTACTAGCATTATCAAAATAAGATATTTTTTATGAATATCATATTCAAGTAAATTTGTAATATGGCTTTGCCGATTGCAGATCTAGTATACGAAAATTCCAACGGTCTTAGTTAAATAATTTTTTTTTATAAAATTTATTTGCTTCTAAATAATGTGACATGATACAAATAAAAATAATAATTTTGTTTACTAGTCCATATATTTGAAGTTAAAGAAAATTTACTACTATTTATAAAACTTTCTTTCGAACCTGCTTTAAAAAAAACTGCTTCTGCTCTAGTAGTAGATCTAAACTTTTTAGTAAAACAATTAATATACTACTTGCATAGTAATATATGACTCACTTGTTGGAATTATTCAATAATTAAGGGGCACACATGTAAAATTAATTGTATTTGGGCTATCTAAATAATTAAACCAAATTAAAGTGGTCTATTTGGAAATTGGCTTAAGGGTATAATTGTCATGGAATTAATGTGTAATACCAGATAATTCTAATTTGATGAGGGGCCAAATTAGAAATATCAACACATATATAAATATGTGTATTCATTAGGGTTATGGTCCCCAACATATACGGCCACCAAAAGAGAGGTTTTCTCTTTTTCTCTTCTGCATCCCCATCAACAGAAAGAGAGGGACAAAGGATTCGGATTCTTCTTTGTCATAAGGGTCGTAGCAAGTTGGAAGGTCGAACCCAATAAAGAGACATCGCTTCAAGATCCATCAAGCCTAGCAATGGATTCAGGTACGCTTCCGCAATTTAATTTATGTTTTTCATCTCATGAATCGACATGGCACAATAAAGTTCTAACAAGTGATATCAGAGCCTCCATGTTTGATTTATGAGATCAAAATTTCAGAATAATTTTTTTAGTATTTTTCAGGAACCCTAGATCGTTTCATCTAATTTGATTTAGGGTTACGATTGTTCAAACAATTTTTTTATGATGATCCATTCAATTTAGAACATATACATCTAATGTTGCTTTAGAAATCGTGCATTCATTATGGAGATTCATACTTATGTTGAATAAGTACGAATATGGGTGACTTCAACTTTGGAGATTTATTTAATGTGTCAATTTAGTTCAAATGGATTTATTTATTATTTTTTAACTAATGGTGAATATGAGATGGCTTGGGTTTAGTATTTGGTTTTAATATTATTTTTTATGGATTTATTAGTCTAAATTTATATCGTATTGGGGTCTGATCTAGAATATTGTAATATCGGGACCATCAATTTTTAGTACATATACATGTGATGATATGGAAATAATATTTTTAAATTATACAAAAAGATTCACATGTTTATGAGATAGTAGATAAATTTTGGTACAATCTTTATGGATTATTTGAAGTAATATTTTGATTGATGGATTCGGTTATTAAATAATTAGTCTCCAAATTGGTCTAAAGTTTGCTTGTTCTTCTTTTAAAAAAGATTTTTTTTTAGATATTTGGATACTTAAAGAGGAAAGAGGTGCTGATAATGCTCAGTTTAGACCAAATATCTTCAGTTTTGGATATATATTTTGGAGTTATTATTTTCAGTTAATGTCTATGAATTTTTTGGATGCATATCCTCCGTAGATTATTTCATGAATTTTGTTATAGTGATAATATCCAATTTTGTCAAATTAAAATTCATGATTATGCTTTTGATTACTTTATTTGAGTAATAATCTTATGAATATGCATGTATATAAAGTTTTGGACATGATTCAGTTTTGTAAAATTCAGTCAACATTCAATTTTTTGGTGTCTTTTAAGACTAGCAATAGTTGTCCAATATTCTAAGTAGACTCATTGAAACAAGATGTCGCCAAAGTGACCTCTCTTGCGTAGATGTCTATGAGGGATGTCGGATGTTTGTGTGTGTATATTCATACGGGTATTAGCCGGCCCAAAGGAAGGTTAATACTTGGCCGAATTCACACATACTTGTGGTGATAAATATGTGACAATTATACGGTTTACATGTGAATAATAACCCGATCCAAAGATAGGCTTATTATTTGACATGACTTATTGTCAACATTTGATCACTACACCAAGAGTACCACTTGTAGTTAATATCACTGTCCAAAGACTTGATATTAATGATGCACTAGGTATCTTGAGATGGGGTTCACCATTGTTTGGATTTGTTTGACTATATTTTACTCTTTGGTTATTAATTAGAGCATGTCTGTTTTTTTTTGTTTTGTTCTCTTTACAGTTAATGTTGCTATAATATCTGCCAATAAGAAATTAGTTTCCAAGTTTAATGGGATAAACTTTAAGGGCAAAAAAAAGAATACAGTAGCTGCTAAGGGTCCAGCTCAAAAGAAACAACATATAAAACTAAGGTTTTTTTTTTGTGATAAGGCATGACACATAAGGAAGAAATGTACAAAGTACCACGCATGACGTATAAAAAAATACATTTCTAAATTTGGTCTGTTCTGAGGTTAATTTAGATTTAATACCTAGAAACACATGGTGGTTAGATTCTGGTGCTACTATCCACATTAGTGTTTATAGACAAGGTTGTCTGAGCTACCGAAAGCTAATTGATGGTGAAAGATACATCTATGTGGGTGAAAAAAAATCGATAGAAGTGGATGCAATAGGACATTTTAGGTTATATTTAGGAACCGATTATTATTTGGATTTGATAGACACTTTTATTGTACCGTCTTTTAGATGAAATTCAGTTTCAGTTTCTTAATGGACAAATCTGGTTATCATTGTTATTTGAAAATAATAAGTTTAGTCTATCTTTAAATTCAAATATTATTGGTAACGGTTCCTTTAAGGTCTATGATCGCCTATATTCAGTTGAAATATTGCATCTTACAATAAAACTTGCAAGTGGAGTCATGTGGTACTAAACGCAAAATTAACAATAAATGTTTTAGCCTCATTATGACATAAGCGATTAGGTCACATCTCTAGAAATAGAGTTGAACGACTTGTGTCTGATGAGATTTGAATTTTATTGACTTTATAGACTTTAATGTCCATATTAATGTGTAGAAATACAGACCAAAGTTCAACTGTAAGCAGCTACTTTATTGACTATGCTGACAAATTGAGGGGTTAATAATTATACAATCCCACACAAAGAAATTTTGAGACGAGAAGTGTAATAGTTTTTGAGGATGTTGAGTTTGGAGAAAAATAAAGTCAGGATCATTGTCTTTGAGAATGAATCAAATACGATTCCTACTATCACTTTTGACGATGTACATAATTCTATACATGTCATGATCAAGAAGTGAATTCGGAGCCTCAATAAGACAATGTTGAATTACCTCTACAAGTCGTTATTGAGATACCTTAACAACGACAACGTAGCGGCACTCCATTCAAGATAAGGTAATTATTCCTAAGGAACAAACTCAACAACCTCAAGAACCGTTAATATTAAGATGGTCCACCAACGAAAGGAGAAATATAATTTTGGATAATATATGTCATATTTCTCTAGGAACGCGAGGAAGACTGCGGATACTGGAAGATGATCTAATCAACTTCCGTCAGGCTATGAAAGTTCAGTTCTCAAAGTGGATTGATACAATAAATAAGGAGTATAAGTTCATGCAAGACAATAAAGTTTAAGAACTTATCCCATTACCAAAAGGTATGAAATCCATTGGTTGCAAATGGACATTTAGAACCAAGAAGGATTCGAAGGATAATGTGGAGAAGTAAAGTATGTCTTGTAACTAGTGACTTTACTCAAAATTTTGGGATTAATTTTAAAGAGTTTTTCTCTTCGGTATCTTAAAAAAACTACTTTAAAATAATCATAGCACATGTTGCATATTTTGATCTTGAGTTACATCAAATGGATGTCAAAACGACGTTTCTCAATGGTAACATTGACGAAACTATTTATAAGGTGCAACCAGAAAACTTTGTGTCGAAAGACCCAAAGAATATGGTTTGCAAATTGACAAAATTCATTTATGGACTCAAGCAAGCTTCTCGTCAGTGGTACTATAAATTTCACCAAGTTGTTACCCGTTTGGTTTTGAGGTTAACGTTGTTGAATATTGTGTGTATCACAAATTCAGTGGGAGTAAAATTATTTTTCTGGTTTTGTATGTTGATGACATACTGCTTGCCACAAATGATATAGGTATATTGCATGACACTAAGAAATTTCTATCAAATAACTTTGAGATAAAATATCTTGGTGACGCCTCTTTTGTATTAGGAATTCAAATACACCGAGATCGTTCTCGAGGTATTCTTGGATTATCACAAAAGAACTATATCGATAAAGTGCTTAAAAGATTTGGCATGCAGGAATGCAAACCAGGTAAAACCTCTCGCTAAAGGAGACAAATTCGGTCTCAATCAAGTGCCCTAAGGTTAGCCTTAAAATTAAGAAAATGCAATAAATTTTTACTTCATGATCAGTTGTAGGGAGTCTAATGTATGCTTAAGTATGTACGCGTCAGGATATTGCGTATATATTAGGATGTTAGGCAGATATTTAAGCAAATATGGATGGATCATTGGGTAGCAGCCAAATTCTACTTAAGTAATTAATAGAGAACAAGAAATTATATGCTCTTTGTAGGAGATCGGATAATTCTGGAGATCATAAGGTATTTGACTCCGATTTTGTTGGATGCCAACACAGCAGGAGATCCACATCAGGTCATGCTGACTAATGGAGCTATATTTTGGATGAGTGTCAAACATGCACTCATAATTTCTTCCACCATGGCAGCAAAGTTTATAACATGTTGTGGGGTATCTATTCAGGAATATGGTTGCGAAATTGTCACAAGGCTGCGCCTACAGTACGGTGTTGAAAGACCACATAAATTATGGTGTGACAATAAATCAATACTGTATTCCAATAACAACAAAACTTGTATAAGTCAAAGGATATTGACATAAAGTTTCTAGTTGTGAAGGAAAGAATTCAGAATGGTTATAGTGTTCATATAGCACATTAGGACAAACTCCATGTTAGCGGATCCGCTCACAAAAGCATTATCACCAGGTCTTTCATGAGCATACTGCTCACATGGGTGTTAATTAAGAATATGGTAATATAGTGGGAGTTTGTATTTTATGTATTTGGGTGCTATTTGGTTTTGGACACATTTATGTATTAAAGTATTTTGGATATTTATCTGATCAGATACTACAACAAAAAAACCCTTTTAATCGACTAAAAAGTGTCATTAATGACGAACCATGACACTTTTTTTTTCCACAGCAACCGTCATGAAAATGGATGTTATAAATATTTTTTTAAAAGCGTCATAAAATAACCGTCATGAATAGTTTCTATAAAAGCATTATGAATAGTTAATATATAGTGCACATTCAGAACAATTTTAAAACGTCATGAATAGATAACATGTATAGGCTCAATGCAGCACATTTATAACACTTTATACTATTCAAATTAGCATATCCAAATCAGTCCATATAATTTCAGGCCTAAAAATCAAATTAACATTATATATCACCATCTTTATTACATTTCTCAAAATAGAGTACATATTAACATCTTCATTACATTCTCAAAATAGAATATCCAAATACATATATACATTTACAAATACATATATACATTTACAACTACCAAAAAACCTGCACCAAGAGCTCTGTTGGACTACCAGGGACTAAAGGTCCTCCAACTGCTAAAATCTTTATGGAAAAAAGCAGTATCCTCGTTTGTTTGAATTTAATGTCTTGCAATTGATTGGTCCACATATGAAAGAAGAAAAGCTGAAAAAAACAAAAAAAGATTACATTGGAAGCATGAATAAACTTGACAGTACATTCTCTTAAATCAACATGAATAAGCTTAAAAAAGATTACATTGAAAGCTGAGCAGCCAGCATCAAACTTCTCAAGCAGCACCAACATGTAACTTATAGTTAGGGATAAACAGTACCTAGGAAACTCCCCAACCAATGAGCCATCCAGACCGGTCAAGAACACAAAAATATCACCTCACAATTGGATAAAGGAGAGTTACTCCGGAGCAGGCAACTAAATTACTACAAAATGTACTCGTATTCTTATTTTGAATATCACATTTTACCTTACAAAGTTGAGCCTCATTTCTCCAATCTTTCTAAAATATGTTGAGCAAAAAATTACAGTTTATTGTCAAACACATAAATTGCATCATAATTCTCAAAGAAAACAACAAACTGATACAATATAGGTCATAAAGAATTAAAGATGCACAAAGAATCAAGTCGAAATTGAAGAAAGACTAGTCTACCTATATAAGATTGAATATGCAAGTGCAGATTTGCCTATCTACCTATAAGATTTTTATAAAAATCCTTGAGATGTAATGACATATTATGTAAACATGAATATGTTAAAGAATTCCATTTATATTAGAATATGTAAAACATAGAAATAGTACCATAATATTCAATATAACCTCTTAAAAATCAACTGCACAATCATAAGTGCATGGATGGACCCTTCATGTATACTTGGACACATTTCTGATCAGTTATCAGAAGAAGAAAGCAACTTGCATCAACCTACAAAGTGAATGACTTACTGAAGCCTCTTGTGAGCAGTGAATAATTGTGATATACTGGTGAATCAAGTATATAACCAAAACAAGATTACAAGATAATAGATGTTTATTGATCTGTTCACGGCAATGTTATGAATCAAGCAATGAATATATCTGTTCATGACATAAGTGCAAGGATGGACCCTTCATAGAACGTACATAGTTAAAAGTAGAAGAGGAAATGCACTCATGGGAGCTGCAACATGTAGAAAACTTACTATATGACATCATATGGGTTGTTTACTATTCGGGTTTTTCTAGTTCATATACTGCTAGTATATGCAAGAAAACTTAGCTTCAATTAGCATACACACTTGTGTTGCATCAAGTAGCACATATGTTTCTTATTTTTATCACACAATTCCCGAGATATTTATTGTAGTTTTAATACATTAGCTGCACTTTGTGTGATTGTTAAGTTACAGATTAATTATTTTCCTGAATTCATTTTTTACTAAAATTATCTTCGACAATGAAGACTTTTCCTTCGAAAAGAGGTTTTCTAGGAGCATGACTTAATATGAAAAGTCAACAAAAGAATCAACCAAACTAATTGGCTTACTCTCTGCTTGACCACGACCCCTTATATGCTGGTGGCATACTCCTGCCAAGGCATCTTTGAGCTAGTAGGTCCTGCATACCTTCAACAAGGCCACTTGGCAAGCAAGTAAAACTAACATTTTTACTAGGACATATGCCTATTAAGCTTAACATAAAATTAAAAGCCAAATGGAATTAATTTGAAATTCTTCTCAGGTTGCTGTGTGATTCTTATTCATATTATGTGATTACATATAATGTGGTCGTGTATTTTCTGTAAATAGGAATAAGCTGGCTCTTACAGGGCCACTCTGTTTTGTGATGGGATCTACATGAATCAAATAAATGAGCAGCTCCACTAGGAAAAAATGATGCCAGGAATGCTTAACATATTCAGATATCAAAACACTGAAATAACTTATAATGGCCTCAAGTAAGTGAAGTTGTGTACAAATTTTTTGATGTTCTCCATGGATGTTTAGTATGCTACTTAATTTGTATGATAGTTTAACTCAACTGTGGTGATCCTCTGATTCAGGTCGGTGTCCTTATTGGTAAAGCTGGTGAAACAATCAGGAACCTGCAACGCAATTCGGGAGCACAAATTCAAATCACAAGAGATGCTCAGGCAGATCTAATTCCTCTACTCGACCAGTTGAATTAGTAGGGACACTTGAACAGATCAATAAGGCGGAGAGACTATTTAGAGCACTGTCACGGCAGACAAATCCCATGAGCCAAAATCATGGTTATCAATGGAAACAACCTGGATATATTTTTCTGCTAGGTATGACTTCGTCCACATATGGATTGGCTAATCTAATCTCAAACAAGGGAACAACCACCTGTTTGGAAGCTACCTAACCAGAAACCAGAAACCCCCACCCGTTTACTAACCCACATAGGTTATATTGAAATATGCTAGTAGCAGTAATGCCAAAATTTGTCAAAATTTGTTCTTCATCGCATGTATCAAAGACAACATAGACTTCAAAATTACACAAAATCGGTGCCATGCCCACATTGCCATGCCACATTTGCAACTGTGAATAAAAAATATATTACAATTGTAGAAATAGTGTTATACCTCTATCGACGTCAAGGGACTCGCCCCCATCGAGCTCCATGATGCAGTGGACGGTGCGCATACTTTGAGTCGGGCTGGTCGGGGGAGTCGCGGAAGTGGCGGAGGATCGCGGCGTTGACGTCCTGGACGCTGATGTTGGTGCCCCAGACGAAGACGGGGACAGAGTCGTCGGCGGAGGGGTCGGTGGCGGGGTCGGGATCGTCGGCATCGGAGGAGAAGGACATGGGGGTGGCAGGAGTGGGGGGGTTATGGGGGTCTGGGGTGTGGCGGGAAGGGGTCCGATGGGCGGAGGATGGAGAGGGGGTCGGCTGGTGGGAGTGGCGACGGCGGCCGTACATCGCTTCGCCTGCCCTGTGCCCGAGGTTCAGCTGATCGGGTTGGGGAGAATCTAGGGTTTGGTGGGGATGGGGGGAAATTTAGGGTTCCAGATCGAGAAGCGGAGGAGGAAACTAAGCGGAGGACGACGATGTGGAGGATTGAAAGAAGGAGGAGTAAGCTTAGGGTTTGGTGAGAGGAGGGAAGAGGATGAGAAGGGGAGTGGAGCTGAGAGGGAAGGAGAAGGGATTTGGAGAGGGAATGAGAAGGGGGCGGAGGCTTGAGCCTCCAAATATCGTGTTGGTGGAAAGAATTTTACAGAAAACTTAATTACAAGTTTGCCACCGCTCTAAAATATTAATACGCTTTATTTTATAAACGTTATAAAAAGCCCAAAATTAGCCAAAACCGTCATAGAAAAAGTTATTTCGAACTTTGATGACGCTTCTTTATCAGCCGTCATAAAATCCACTTATCAAGCGTCATTAAAAGGTTTTTGTTGTAGTGTATGGAAATTCAGTTCTTTCTGTTTTCATTATGTTAAAGTATTGATCTCATTAAAGTTAAGGAGGACCAGTTGGAATTAGACATGTATTGATCACATTACGTGTAATTTCTATGCTACGCATCCATGATTGATCTATGTCGTTTAGCTATTGGTATATGTGACCATTGATGGTTTAGTTACGCTATATGTGACGAATACCGCTTTGATCCTATGTTGATATGGTTAATGGACGAGATTGTCCGGATATACCCTAAGGATTAAGATAGCAATTTATGAGCTCACTAAGGTTAACACAATTATAAGGTTACATATGTGGCCCAGTGGGCGATTGTTGGAATTATTCAATAATTAAGGGGCCACACATGTAAAATTAATTGTGTTTGGGGCTATCTAAATAATTAAGCCAAATTAAAGTGGTCTATTTGGAAATTGGCTTAAGGGTATAATTGTCATAGAATTAATGTGTAGATACCGGAGATAATTCTAATTTGAGGGGCCTAATTAGAAATATCAACACATATATAAATATGTGTATTCATTAGGGTTATGGTCCCCAACATATACGGCCACCAAAGAGAGGTTTTCTCTTTTTCTCTTCTGCATCCCCATCAACAGAAAGAGAGGGACAAAGGATTCGGATTCTTCTTTGTCATTAAGGGTCGTAGCAAGTTAGAAGATCGAACCCAATAAAGAGACGATCGCTTCAAGATCCATCAGCCTAGCAATGGATTCAGGTACGCTTCCGCAATTTAATTTATGTTTTTCATCTCATGAATCGACATGGCACAATAAAGTTCTAACTCACTCTCACCAAATGTAAAATATTGTTCATTACAAATTATATTTCGTTAAATTGGTTTTGTTACATCCAATTAATAAGTAAAGTTTCCTACTGAAGATCTTTGAGGACATGTACTTAACTTTATTTGTCTAGTATTAAACGTGTCCTTGCTACAACAACTTTCATAGTGTCTTCAAAATTTGTGTCATCATTTTTTTCATTTAATTTTTTTTGTATTTCTTGCATTGAACAATCCTAGGTATTGGTTTTTGGTCTTTGGGATCTAAGACTTCATTTTCCTCATTATCTATGACAAATAATTTAATATCAATTTTTTATAGCATCGTTCTTTTACTAGTTCAAATATTACTATTAGTACTTCTAACTTCTGGAGCTAACATTTGTGATAGTGGTATTTCATTTTCTACCGAATTATTAGCATAATAATAATTTTCAAAATTACTATAAACATTGAACAATGTTCTGAAAGATTTTCATAGTATTGGTCAGAACCAATAGCATTGTGGGGATCCATACTATATTTCTTTATAATTTTAAAAAGAAATCAATTTCAATATCAAATTAACTAATTTTATAATAATATAAAATTTACTTCAACCTCAACTTGATTTTCTTAAAAGTCGGATGTAGAATTATTGTAGCTTGGTGGTCGACCAAGTTTAGCCCTCCAAAAATTCCAGACTCTTGCGATTTTCTTGCACTTTAGTCTCCAGAAAATAGTCACTTCATCGAATATAACACTAGATTGCTTGTAACTATTAGAAGAGAGGGAAAAAAAAAATCTTTTTATGGTAAATTTGAATGAATTATAAGTCTTGTTTATAGGAATTTTTGGGTGCCAATTAACTACTAATACCCTTGCTATTCTTGGGATATTTTGATCATTTTCACCAAAATGATCAAAAATTTCCTTTTTAAGGTTCAAAGATTTTGATAAAATACCTTCCAATTAATAATATGGTCGTTGGGAGGATTTTGTTTTTACCAAAATATCCCGTCCAATATTTATATAACGGTTAATAGGGGCATTTTGGTAAAACGACCCCAAAAGAATTAAATAACAAACTGTGGTGGGCTAGGATTTTCTCGGTCGATATGGGCCTAGGACAGAGGCTGACGGGTCGACAGAGTTGGGGAGTAGGACGCGATTTGGGCTGGGTTTTGGATCGAACTGGTCCGGACTGGACCTTTGGACTAGCACAATGAACCCCGTCGAATCCATGGTTTTACTGGGCCGGGTCGGGTCGAATTTTGGACCATCTTGCACATAAAGATGTATAACCTGATTATATATTTACTTCCAAAGAAAATTAGGATTCAGATAGTTACTTCCAAAGAAAAGAGTCCATTTTGTTTATCCATCAAAACTAGAGTGGATGTTCACCTTCCACTCAATAGTTGTCACGTGTCAAATTGGATTTTCATGTTATATAAATTTGACGCGTGACAATCCTTGAGTGGAAAGTGAACATCCACACTAGTTTTGGTGGGTGAATAGAAATGGACTCCAAATAACATAAGACGATTTGGAAGATATCTAGGGGCTTATATACAAAATCCCCATATATATTATAATATCTGTTGAACTTTTCCTATTCCATCTTTCTTGTTCTATTTCTTCTTCAACAATGGCGAAAATCCCCCTCTTGATCCTCTCCTTCCTCCTCCTAACCCTCCATTCCCTCTCCCAAAACCCTAACCCTAACTCCGCCTACGAGGAGCTCAAGCTCCGTGGCTTCCCCGTCGGTCTCCTCCCGGCCGACGTCTCCTCCTACTCCCTCAACCGCACCTCCGGCGAGTTCTCCGTCGACCTCGGGGGCCGCTGCCAGCTCCTCCTCCCCCCCGACAACTACCTCGCCTCCTACTCCCGGCGGGTCACCGGGAAGCTCCTCGACGGGCGCATCGACGACCTCGACGGGATCAAGGTGAGGGCCTTCTTCAGCTGGTGGTCGATCACCAGGATCCGGTCGTCCGGGGAGGATCTCGTGTTCGAGGTCGGGGTCGCTTCCGCCAAGTACCCCGCTAAGAACTTCGACGAGAGCCAGGAGTGCGAGGGCCGGAGGAAGAAGAATAGGAAGGTCGCGGATTATTAAGAGGTATAAAGGTCGGATCTTTACTATTATTATGACTAGCGAAGGTCGAATCTTGACTAATTTTAGTTTTTTTTTCCTTGTTCCCATGGATTTCAAAAAGCTAACTTATGTTAGTTAGATAGGCCTTACGTCATCTTGCTGTTTGATTATAGGGAAATGCTATGCTTACAACCAGTTTTGGTTGTAAGCTTTACAACCGCCTACGTGGCATCCATTGATTGGGGGAGAGGGGGGACCGAGTGGGACCGGATGGGACCATGTTAGCAGGGGTGGGTATGGTCCGTAAGAAAGTCGTAAACATTTGGTAGTAAACTTAGCATTTTCCATGATTATTTTGGTAAAAGTTGAATAATAAATATATCTCTCTCGGACCTCGGCCAAGTTGGTTCACGGAATGAAGTGTTAGATTCATTAAAGTTATTTTTCTCTTTTGGAATCCTGTAGACAAAATAAACAAAATAATGTTACCGGCCTCCGGAAAAGTTGCTCAAAGATGCACTGCGCTAAGAGTTGATCCGAGGTCTATGTGCAGATTCTTCTCGAATGCTCCTAGTGGTAAAAATCCCACACTGTTGGCTTCTCGTCGTCGCACACACCTCGGAGAGATTGACCGTGACTTATCCCTTGCCCAAAGCACGAAAAATGACGAACAGAAATGTGGAGACGAACAGTGAAAAGATAAAAAATTTCGTGAATCAAAGATTTCATGTACCTAGCATATGAGAAAAAACCTGAATATATAGGCTGTCCAGACATCGACTAATGGCTATTAAACCAGTCGTTAATGAGCAAAAATGAAACAAACGTGGGAATATTGAAATAGGCATAAAGGAGCAATTAACGTTTGGAAAATTAATATGTCCAACGTTCGAAATTTAAAAGAATGAAACGGTAATGAGCCAATGAACAACAATATTTTTTTTAGGGTCTCAACCAGAATCCGAAATGAAAATCGAATCGGCATTCGGCGCCTGCAGATGTGGGCACATACCCGCACCCGTTACACACGCTGAACCAAGCCGAGCCTAGCCGGGCTAGACGGCGGCGGCGGCGGCGCATGCGTGCGGCCCTTTGGACTACCCACACAAGACTTCAATGAAGCAAAAAGGAAGAAAGTAATATAAGCACTACGGAAAGTAATTCAAGCACTACACATGGCTTTGACCCATCCGATGTGGAACTAAACAATATGAGGAAGTTGGGTTTTTGAAGAAAATAGTAGCAGCAACAACAATCCCCTCTCAAACCAAAAATAATTAAAGAATAGGAGTAGAGAAGATCTGGACAAGTGTATACTATGCATAGATGAGATGGACTGCAGCCTTCAATCTCACTTAATGACTATTGTCTTTGTCTTTGTCTTAAGAAGCGTTTGATGGACTATACCTTGAATCAGACTTCTTAAACCAGATTTAGAAAATAGCACACATGATAAGCTAGAGGTCCTTGGGTCTATCGGGTGTCATTTTTGATTGGCAATGTGCACTTATTCCATATTCATGAGAGTTGTTTGGGATCTCCCTGTCCCATAGTCGCGGCCTTCACGACCTCTTATATAGGTAAGCATAAAGGGTTGGTGATAGGTATCAACCATGCATATCTTGCTTGGACTTATTAAGAGTTAAAACTAATCCTAACCATATCACACCGAAACACTGTCACCATAGGGATGTGGTATCCATGTACAACATTGTACAACCGCTTGGGCATTAGTTCAAGAGAATTTAATCTCAGGGTCAGTGTTCTATAATAGTCACCTAAGTCCAGCTTGTTCCTACCCATTGAACCGGCTTCTTGGGATCTTCAGTCAGACTTGGTTGGGTTGCCACTGCCGGTGACTAAATTATGGGCTTAACCTCATCCCCTCGATGATTTTAGGATTAATGTCTTAAACAGACATTTCGTCAAGTGGTATGCAAGGTTCTTTTCTGACTTTATATAGTCAAGAACTACATATATGCCTAATAGGCTCTTTATAGACTTGAAGCGCGGCTGCAGGTGCATGTTCATCTTAACATTCACAAAATCATGTTTTAGTAGTTCTATAACAGATTTATTATTACAATTTATAGAAATTGCAGGAACATGAATATGAGAGACACATATATGCATAATAAGATTTCTAAGTCATTCGGCTTATGTACATGTAGTGTCTAATGCTATGATTTTGGAGTTTATTATACTCATAGCTATGATAGTTTGTTTACATGATCCACAGGAGATTGCAGCTCCTTCAGAGTAAAGACATATCAAGTAGTGAATTTTACATCATGACAGTTACCCAGTTTGCATCTGAATAACCTTCTATGATATCAGGGTGTCATTATATTGAAGTTTATAGTCAAGGGTACCCTTGAGATATCTAAATACCCTATCCAATACTGTCTAATGTGACTGGTTTGGGTTACTGGTATATCTACTTAGTCTTCCAATAGCAAATGCAATATCGGGTTTGGTCCTGTTTGTTATATACATAAGGGAACCTATCATATATGAATATCTATGTTGTTCTATAGGTGATCATTCATTCTTCTTGAGAACAATACTACTGTCATAAGGAATAAGAACAGGTTTCTTATCAAAATACTCGAATTTTTTAGCATTTTTTCGATCGAGTGTGCTAAGGATAGAGTATAACCATCTTTGCATTTGGACACTTGCATTCCTAGAATCAAGTTGGCTTCCCCTAAGTCTTTCATATCAAATATGTTGGATAAATAGTTTTTGGTACTATTTATCAACTCCAGTGACGTTCCTAGAATAAGAATATCATCTACATACAAGCATAAGATGACACAACTTTCATTTGTAATTTTTGAATATAAACATTTGACATATTCATTTGGCAAGAAACCAAATTCCAAAATGATTGTCAAATTTGTTGTGTCATTGCTTGGGAGCTTGCTTTAGGCCATAAAGAGATTTTATCAGTGTTCTAAATGATGCCCACCTATGCGGTAAACGGTCCCTCTCTGTACCGTTTTTCGATAGGCGGTGGAGTAGACGGCCAACGGAGGTTGGCGGCACATGCCGAGGTGAGACGGCGTAGGCGGATGCCTAGATGGAGCAATACTTTAACAAAATATTTTGGCCAAAAAGATTTTTTAAGCATTATGGGCCTATCATTCACTTTTACAAAACTAAAACTTTATAAATCTTCGTTCTACAACTTAGTTATGTATGGAACACCCTTAAAATATGCATATTATGCAATAAAACAGCGGCAAAATAGTAAAAAATGTTCAAAATGTATTGACCGCCTAGGCGGTAGGCGGACTCTCTCCGCCGCTTACCCGCATACTGTCGTTTAGAACCTTGGATTTTACTAATCTGCAAACCTTCTTTTCTTGACCTTTAGCAATGAAACCCTCATGTTGCTCCATGTATATTTCTTCCTCTAAATTTTCATTTAGAAATGTTGTATTTACATCTATTTGATGGATTATCATATCATGTATAGATGCTAATGCTAGAAGTGTTCTAACAGAGGTAATATTACCTATAGGAGAGTAGGTGTTAAAATAATCTAAACCTTAGTGAAACCTTTAGCTACTAATCTAGCTTTGTATTTCTCTATAGTACCATCAATTCTAATTCTTTTTGAAGATCCACTTACAACCTATGGATTTACTACCTAAAGATAGGTCTGCTAAAAATCAAGTACTATTCTCCCTAATGGAGTTGTACTCATTGTTAATGGATTCTTTCCAGAAAGGGGCATCAGAAGAGGATATAACTTATTCATAAGTTGAGGGATCAACCTCTATAAAAAAAGTGAATCATTCTCCTAAATTCTTTTCAATCATTTCTCTTTTACTCCTTCTAGGTTCTATATCTTGTTTAGGTTGTGAACTAGATGTTTGAACATGAGAAGTAGTAGAAGGAACAAGAGAGGAGTTAGCGGGAGAGGATGAAGTCCTATCCTTAAAAGGGAATATATTTTCAAAGTAAACTGCATCTCTAACTTCTATAATGGTATTATTAGAGATTTATTTACTTCAGAATGAGTTATAAGAAATCTAATAGCATTGTTGTCTAGGGCATATCCTATGAATACACCATCTACAGTTTTTGGTCCAATCTTTCTCTTTTTTATGTTCAGGAATTTTGACTTTAGCTAGGCATCCCCATATTTTGAAATAGTCGATTCTAGGAGCTCTATCTTTCCATAATTCATAGGGAGTCTTTGATTTATTGGGGATCCTATTTAGGATGTAGTATGCTGTTAACAAGGGGCACCTGAGCTGAAAAGAATAACATTTACCATGTCTAACAGAGTTCGATTCTTTCTTTCAGCAGTTCTGTTGGATTGTGGTAAATAAGGAGCACTTATCTCATCAATTAGTCTGTATTTTTCACAGAAGTTAGTTATTTCATTTGAGGTATACTCTCAACCACGATCGGATCTAAATATCTTAATCTTTATGTCTAATTGATTCCCAGCTTCAGATTTGTATACCTTGAACCTATCAGGGACTTTATCTTTGGTCTTAAGAAGGTAGGTATAACAATACTTTAAACAATCGTCTATAAAAATGATAAAGTATTGCTTACCACCTCGGTCAGAACCCTATTTGAGTCACATACATCACCATGAATTAGTTCTAGAAGATCGGAATCCCTTTGCACTGATTTGAAAGATAGCCTAGTGTGTTTGGCTTGAACACAGATCTCACACTAGTGTTTATCATTTATTAGTCTTAGGAATAAGATTTAAAGTCATCATTCTTCTAAGAGAACCTAGGTTCACATGACCCAATCTACCATCCCAAACATTGGAAGATTCTATATTGGAAACAACAAGAGAATGATCTGACATTTTATTCATAGTGCTCAGAATGAAAATGTCATCTTTTACAAATCATTTTCTAACAAAAGATTCATTCTTAGAAAAAAAAAAAACTACTTTATTAGCCTCCATTACAATCTCATACCCTGAAGCTACAAGTAGAGACTTGCTCACTAGATTTTTCCTAACGACACATGAAGTACATCATGAAGAGGCATAATTTTTTTTTGATGGTATCTTCAGATTTATTCTTCATTTTCCTACAATCTATGTCGTTGAGCCATCTCCTAGGGTTACCCTCCTCCACCTGATTCTTGATGGTTTGAAAAACATGAGCGATCAAATAAAACGTGAACATTAGATCCAGAATCTAACCACCAATCATCAAAATGGTAAGAAAAATTGACTACAGGATGATAGCTTACAGACTTGAAGGAACTTGAACACCCATTCAGAATCATGTTAGCTTTGGCAAGGTTGTAAAAATCGCTAGTCGGACACTAGTCGGTTCGTGGCGACTAGAAATTAATTGGGGACTAGTCAGATTAATCGGTTTGAGTTTTTATATATATATATATATATATATATATATATATATATATATATATATATATATATATATATGAGGAGGGATCCGCATCCCCTCGTTTTTTGCATTCCCAAGTATCTCCATGTTATTCATCTTTGCATATTGTTTAAGTCATCTAATCTTAACCATTGATTTGAATGGTTCAAATTAACGGTTAAGATTAGATGACTTGAACAATATCCAACGGGTATAAACATGGGGATGATTGGGGATGCAAAAAATGAGAGGATGCGGATCCTTCCTCTCTATATATATATGCAGTAAAAAAATAATATATATGCTATATGTCATCAAAGTATTAACTTAAGTACCCCAAAAAATAATATACATGCAATATATGTCCTTGGTATGCACATTTTCTGAAACTTCTTCTCCTTCTCTTCTTTCTCCTTCTTCTCCTCTATCGGTTGCTTTAGGTTTTTGAAAGAACTGAATTTCGGGTCGGATTTTAATCTTTTGTCCCCCTTTTTTTTTGGAATCAAGGCCTAGTCGGCCGACTCGGCCCGCCTAGCCCCATAGTCGGCTGTCTAGGTCCAATTATTGCTTGAGCCGATATTTTTACCGACTAGTCCCCTAGTCGAGTCGACGAAGGCCGACTACCGACTAGTCGGATTTTTACAACAATGGCTTTTGGTCTGCTTGAGCCTTTTCCTTTGAAAGAGGTCTAGACAACTTTCTTCTTCCTATGGAAGGAGTTGATGGCCATATGGTTTGTTTTACCACACACAAAACAAAATATTTTCTGATCCTGAGTCTAACCGAAGTTCGAGGTTTATGATATTTCTGGTGATGATGGTTTTGGTGGTGAGGTTGAAAGTTCTACTTTTTCTTGAAGTGGTTCTTCTTGGATTTGTGAATATGATTAGCTTGGTTTTGCCATGGACTTCTACAAGGTTTGCCTTAGCTTTAGAATCAGTCTTAGGCTTGGATCTCAACCTAATATGTTCTTTTGTTCTAATTCTATTTAGGACTTTAGTATAGATAGGATCTCCTTGTGTATGGGTAAGATCTTTGGCAAACTCAGATCAAGAAGGAGGGAGCTTGTTTATTAAGCAGACTATCTTATGCTCATTAGAAAAGATTGTACTTTTGGCTTGAATATCCCTAAGATATTCTTGGAATTCATGGATTTGGTCATTCATAAGTTTGTAATATACCATAAAATATCTGTTGAATGTGGAGGAATTGGATCTTTCAATTGTAGGATCATCACAACCATATTCATCTTTCAAGGCATTCCAAAGTTCTTTAGCGCTTTTATATTCAAAGAATATGTCATAAAGAGACTCAGACAAAGGGCTTAAAATTCTGTGGAAGCAATGACGGTCTATTCCTTAGGGGTCTTAGGTCTGGTGGAACTAAAGGACTTGGATAACCCTATGTCAGACTCAGTGTCATCAAAATCATTTGTGATGGGTGTGGATCCATCAATGGGTGAGATTAGTCCTAAATTGGTGAGCCAAAACTTCATCTTACTCTGCCACCTTTTGAAGTAGGAGCCATCAAACTTAGCATGTTTAGCAGTAGAGGTCTCTTCTTTGTCAGTCATGATTTCTATTGAGGTAATTAAAAGTCTGCAAAAATGTATTTACTCAATAATAGTGTCTAAGATTCTAGAATTATAGTTGAAATGATATTGCTAATTAACCTTAATCTTTAGTTTATCAAGTGTTGATTAACTTGGGTTAGTTGTAGGAGCTGGTTTCCAGCTAGCGGTGGTCCGAGGACTCTTAACTACCGTGTCGCTTAAGGCTATTTACACCCGGTTGACAGAAAGACCCTTTCGGCTTGCACCCAAAATAATCTCTACTTTAAAACTTAGATTTAAAGGGATTTGTGCTATCAATAAACCATTTCTTATTCCTAAATTGTTTAAAGATACCAAATGAATATCTCGTATCACATCTTGCACGTAAATAACACAATTGTATGAAAGTTTTTATAAACAGATATTTGTGTATATATAAACAACAAGTGTAACAATGTATAAAATAGTGAATGAATAAAGAATTAACAAAAAGGAATTAACAGCACAGTTATGCAACTTTCCTTTCTGGCATATAATGTTATATTAGAAGAGAGTTTTTTTATCTATATATAACAATTTATGAGAATGTTATATAATAATTTATGAAAAAGAACTTAACAACCAAATAATTATTTAATCAACGAGTGTAATACTTTGATATATAACAAGTTTTGATCACACAACAATAAGTATATAACCAAATTTCTTTCTTATATATATATATATATATATATATATATATATATATATATATATATATAGATATATATATTACTAGTTACCAGCAGTAAATTCAATTAACAATTTCTATTTTTTACTACTAAAATATTCGACAAGGCAATACAGAGGATAATTATTCAAAGGTTCAATTATTCAAAGGCAATATAGAGAACAGTTTTAGCCACACAATATAATAAGTAACAATTTCCTTTCTAATATTCTATTAAGAGAGGTTGTTTAAACAATCTTTGCTCAACTTTTTCAGAGACCGGTAACATTAATTTTGTTTATTTTGTCTACATGATTTCAAAAGAGAAAAAGAACTTTAATCTAACAATCTAAGAGTTGATCCGAGGTCTATGTGCAGACTTTTCTCGAATGCTTCTAGTGGTAAAACCCTCGCACTATCGGATTTTCGTCGTCGTACACAACTCGGAGAGATTGTCCCTGACTTATCCCTTGTCTAGAGCACAAAAAATGACGAACACAACTGTGGAGACTAACAGTGAAAAGAGATTTTTTTCGTGAATCAAAGATTTCATGTACTTAACAGATGAGAAAACCCCCCTGAATATATAGGTAGTCCAGACATCAACCAATGGACAGGGATATAAAGGCTATTAAACCAGGCGTTAATGAGCAAAACGAAGTAAACTTAGGAACATTGAATTTGGCATGAAGGAGCAATTAACGTTTGGAAAATTAATGTATCCAACGTTCGAAAATTTAAAAGAATGAAACGGTCATGAGCCAACGAACAACAAAAAGATTTTTAGGGTCTCAACCCAAGTCCGAAGAGGAAATTGGATTGGCATTTGGCACCCACAGATGTGGGCATGTACCCACACCTGTTACGCGTGCCGAACCGAATCGGACCGGACGGAGGCGGCGCGCGCGTGTGGCTTATAGGGTTACCCACACAAGACTTCAATTAAACAAAAAGGAGAAAAGTAATATAAGCACTACACATGGCTTTGACCCAGCCGATGTGGGACTAAACAATATGAGGAAGTTGAGTTTTTGAAGAAAATAGCAGCATCAACAACATAAGGTTTGGAAAGGTAAGTCATTCTATTTTTTGTGTTCGGATGTTAAAGGAAATGAACAGAAAGGTAAAATAATTTCTAAAGGAAAGAAAAATGCGGAGGAGGAAAATGGTTCCCCCAATTACTCCATGTTTGGTTCGCGAAACCAGGGCCTTGGGAAGGAAAGTATGTGTTTGGATGTCGAAGGATACGAGTAGGAAACAAAATTGGTTTCCAAGAGTAAAGAAAATTTTTTTTGGGGGGGGGGGGGATGGTTCTCCGCACCCACCCAAGGATTTATTTTTTTCCTCTAAGAATTCACTTTCCCTCCTAATTTTCTTGGCTTTTCCAAAGCCGGAAAGGAAATTGATTGGATTTGCAATTTTCCAAAAGTAAGGAAACAACAACGAATCAATTTTCTTTTCCGCGAACCAAACGAGGCCTAAGAATTCACTTTTCCACCTCAAGAATTCACTTTTCCTCCCAATTTCCCTGGCTTTCCAAACGCCAGAAAGGAAAATTCATGGGCATTGCAATTTTCCAAAGCAAAGAAAAGAGCAAATAATTGATTTCCACAAACCAAACGAGACTGAGGGTTCTGGTAAGGGGCTAGGTTTATATATTTATATCGAATCTATTGAATAATATATTGAATGATATTCATATATATATGATTCTTGTGGTAAAGGTTGAATCCACTGAATAGTATAAATAAATACAATCATCATGTTGGTGAGGGTTAAATATTTATATTCAACGGGCCCCACACGTCGGAAACCCTTCTATTGGCTGTGAGCTGGATTTAGGTCGAAGACCCTATTATATATATATATATATATATATATATATATATATATATATATATATATATATATATATATATGCAGATGACCTCTAGCCTAGTGGTTAAGAGAGGTGCATGCGGCCCGAGTGGCCAGGAGTTCGAATCCCAGTTGGAGCGATTCCAGAAATAATTTACCTGGTTCCAAAATATATATATATATATATATATATGGGAAGGGATATTGCACCAAATTTATTGCATCAATTGTTGCACCAAACAATCTCAACCACACATTTATTTCTATCATGTGGTTATAAAGCATTCCATAAAGTTGTTGCCACGTCATCATGCTTTATAACCACATGATTGAAATAAATGTGTGGTTGAGATTGTTTGGTGCAATAATTGATGCAATAAGTTTGATGCAATATCCCTATATATATATATATATATATATATATATATATATATATATATATAAAATCCGATTTAAATGAATGCTAGAGAGATTGAACCTGGTTTGTTGGGCTACTTCGATATAATGTTGAACTTCCTGCTACTACACCAAAATCTGTAATATTGTTGAGGGATGAGGTATTTTTTAATATTATTCAACAAAAACTTGACTAGTTGGAGGTTACTTTTTGTACATTGGAAGTTGAAAAACCTAAGGGTGAAAATAAAAAGGAAAAATTTGAGTGGCACCCCACATTTGTTACGCTTATTTAAGGTGCACCCCACATGATTACATTAATGCATAACACCCCCCACTTCACACGTTTTCTGTCGGAGACTAACGGTTGACCTATTTTGGGTGTTATTTGTGACCAAAATAACCCTCACGTGATCCAGGTAGTGACATTAAATGGGAAAACCCTAAACTACCCTCTCTTCTTTGAATGACCCTCTCTCTTCCCTCCCTCTCTCTTCCCAACAGAAACCCTCTCATTCCAAAACCCACCTCTCTCTCTTCTACTCCCTCTTCTCTCCCGTCGAAATTTCCCCCGTCACCGCACGCCGTGGTCGTAGCAAAGACCCAGGTATGAAACCGACCTCGCTCTTCTCTCCCTTCTTTCTCTTTCGCATAACCACGCTCAAATACCGATCGTTTCCCTTTCTTTCCGAATTCTGTCAGTCGAAACGTCCAGGAGAGTCCATGGCGAACCAAACACCCAGGTACACTCATGGCGAACCCTTTCTTTCCCTTTCTTTCCCTTTCTTTTCCATCTTTTTAGTCGATTATCTTTCGTTTTTCATGATTTTCCATAAATTGTACACTGGAAAATATTTGTATTTGTTTACATTTGTTAAAGTGATTAGGGTTTTCCCAAAAATTGTGCACTGGAAGCTTTTTTAGGTTACGATTTAGGGTTTCTTTATGCATAGGTTTTCCATCTTTTTATTCGATTATTTTTGTTTTTCAGGATTTTTCATAACTTGCACACTCGAAATTATTTGTATTTCGTTATTGTATGAAAGTGATTAGGGTTTTCCCTAAATTTGTGCACTGTTAGGGTTTTTAGGTTACGTATTAGGGTTTCTTTCTCTTAAATTGTACACTGTATGTAAGTAATATTTGTATATCTGAAATTAGGGTTCAAATGTATTGTTTGTCTATAACAGTGTGAAATGTAGTGTTCATATGTGAATTTGGGGTTCAAATGTGAAATGTAGTGTTCAGAAATGATAAATGTAGTGTTCATATCTGTTTGTAGTGTTCATATGTGAAATTAGGGTTCAATTGTGAAATGTAGTGTTCATATCTGTATGTAGTGTTCATATGTAGTGTTCACATGTGAAATTAGGGTAATTAGGGTTCAAATGATAAATGTAGTGTTCATAACTGTATGTAGTGTTCACATGTAGTGTTCATATGTGAAATTAGGGTTCAATTGTGAAATGTAGTGTTCATATCTGTATGTAGTGTTCATATGTGAAATTAGGGTTGAAATGTTAAATGTAGTGTTCATATCTGTATGTAGTGTTCATATGTACTGTTCATATTTGATTATACAGGAAGTACATGCTTAGGGTCCATTTTAAGGGTAGTTCAATTGCTGTTGAAGTGGATCCAGACTTTATTAGCCTGCTGGATTTACCCTATACAGTTGAAAGTAACCATTTAGAGGGGGTTTATAAGTACTATTGGATTGATGACCTGAAGAATGGGGAGACAGTGGAGCTCCTCACTGATTCTGGGTTGTTGGACATGTTTAATAAACAACTTCCTGACAAGAATGGAGAGATACACCTATTCTTAGAAGAATATGGCAACCCTGCAATTGAAGAGCAACAGCCTACTGAGTTATTAACACCAAGAAAGACTAGGAGGATTAAGAAATTAGCCCACAGGGTTAGAAAACATGACCAGGGTCTTCATGAGGAGCAGTTGGGTCCACTACCTAATGACAGTGATTTGGACCTTCCTGAGGAGGAGTTGGATCAAATGCCCACAAGGCTCTTAACTGGTGGCTTAGATGTAGTTGCTGGAGGGTCTGACCAAGTAGCTCCTACACAGACAGATGGTCAGGAAGAATATGGCATACAGGCTGAGACACAACTTCATGGAGATGAACCCCAGGCTGAGGAAGACTTTGACACACAGGGTGAGGAAGGAGTAGGCAGGCAGGGTGAGGAAGGAGTAGAGGTTGAAGAAATAGATGATGAGGAGTATGTACCATCAATTTCAGATGATGAAGTAATGTCAAATAATGTTCACATTCCAGAACCAGATGTGGAAGAATGGGGGGAAGAAACAGAGTTCCAGAGGGAAGAGCTGCAGAGAAGAAGAACAGTTGCAATTGATGAACTTGATGATGAAGAAGAATACCAAAGCTGTGACTCAACTGATTCTGAAAAAGTTGGGGATGAATTTGATGACTTGTACAATGATGAGGAGATGGGTGAGGAGGAATACAGAGTTCCTGGGGTGAATGATCTCTACCTAGGCCAGCAGTGGATGAATCCAAGTGAATGCAGACAGTATTTAAGGTCATATGCTATAAAGAAGAGGTTTGAAATTAAATATGTGAAGAATGAAGGGGTGAGGATATGGGGTGTGTGTCAAGAGGAAACCTGTCCATGGATGTGCAGGGTGAGGATCTCACCAGATAAGACTACTTGTACACTGAGACAACTTAATGAAGAACACACTTGCAAGCACTCCTCCAAGCTGCAGAACAAGATGGCAAATAGCAAATTCATCTCTCAGGTCTTAGAAGAGGACATTAAGGCACACCACAGTTCATGGAAAGCAAAGGATGTTCAAAAGCAGATGTGGGCTAGGTTTACAGTGAAAGTCTCCTATTGGAATGCACACAAGACCTTATTCAGAGTCAAGGAGATGATGTTTGGGGGTTATGAAGAGAGTTACAGAAAAACCCCTGAAGTTGCAAAGCAGGTATTGAGAACCAACCCTGGTAGTGAACCAACCCTGGTAGTGTAGCCTATTGTGGGAACTATTGTGGGAATGTTCCTGGGACAACAGAGTTTGCTTATTTATGCATAGGGTATGAGGCCAGCTTCACTGGATTCAGAAATGGGTGTAGACCTTTAGTTGGTTTAGATGGGTGTCATTTGAAAGGGAAGTATGGTGGGGTATGTTTATCTGCAACAGCTTTAGATGGCAACAATGGGTTGTTCCCACTTGCCATTTACATCTGCACATCAGAAAGTGAAGCTACATGGGTCCATTTTCTTAGTATGATCAAGCAGAAGCTGCTGCAACATCCAGGAGAGATTTCATTCATCTCTGATAGGCAGAAAGGCCTAGGCAATGCAATTGACAAAGAATTCTATGGGCATCCCCACAGGTTCTGTTTTAGACATTTGTACAAAAACTTCAAGTCCCACATCAGTGGTAGCCTACAGATGAGGCATCTTACATGGGGTGCAGCTAGAGCATATAGGGTAGTAGACAATGCTAAGTGGATTGAAGCAATAGGTCAACAATGTCCAGATGGTCTTCAGTATTTGATGAAAGAGCACTTGGGCAGATGGTGCAGAGCCTACTTTGAAAAGACAACAAAGTGTGAGCATATCACCAACAATTTTTCTGAGAGCTTCAATAACTGGATAGGAGAAATTAGAGGTCAGCCAATTACAATGATTGTGGAAATGTTTCACTTGATGGTGATGAAATTGATTTATGAAAGGAAGATTACTTCTAGAGCATGGGGTGAGCATGACTTGACTCCAAGGACTATAAAGATCATCCAGGAGAGGTCAAAGCAAGTCAACAAGTATCAGGTCAATGGTGCTGATGATGGGCTGTTTTGTGTCACTAGTGTCTTCTCCATTGAGAACAGATGGACTGTTGATGTCAATGAAAGAAAATGTGACTGTTGTGTATGGGATTTAACTGGGATCCCCTGTGTGCATGCTGTTGCTGCACTCCTACCTAGCAGGCCTACATGGTCAATGTAAGTATCACATTTCAGAGTTTGTCTAATATCATATTTCATAGTTTTTCTTACTTATACACTAATCAGAGTTTTTCTTGCTGAAGGTTCACAAGCCCCTACTATCATGCCAAAACCTACATGGAGGCTTATGCTGGAAAGATTGTTCCTTTGCCTGAACAAAGCCTATGGGGCTCCGTAAGTTTCTCTTAATTTACATGTCCCTTATGTAGGCTTCTCCTTATGTAGGCTTCTCCTTATGTTTCTTTAACTAAAATGTCCCTTATGTAGGCTTCTCTGTACTTTAACTAATCTGTAGGCTATGGGATTCTGTAGGCTTCTCCTTATGTAGGCTTCTCCTTACTTTCACTATTCTGCATGTTGCAGCCACCATATGAGGTTGGTCCACCAGGTAGACATAGGCAACCTGGGAGACCAAAGACTGTTAGAAGGAAGGAAGCAGATGAGGCACCAAGACCTGCCAAGAAGCAAAGGATTTGTGGGAGATGCAAGCTACCAGCTCATCATAATGCAAGAGGGTGCCAAGGAGGACCAGTTGGGGGAAACACTAAAAAACCAAGGGCACCATGTCCACCAAGACCACAAAAAGAACCAAGACCTGCAAAGCTACTAAGGAATACAAACCATGTTTACAAGAGACCAAAGGTTTCAAGGGGAAGGAGGAAGGCACCACAGCAATCAAGTGATTCCAATGCAAACCAAGGAGTTCCAGTGGAAGATTTGATACAAGCTAATTTAGTCAATGTACCTGGAAGGGCTGATGGCATTATAGGATGTCTACCACCAAGGGGAACAAACAACTCAGTTTTCAGACCACCATGGAGAGTCAATAGCAGCAGCAGTAATGTGCAGCAATAGCACATTAATGTGGTTTCAACAGTTTGTGCAGTGAACATTTTGTGAAGAGAACAAGTCATCTTAGTGATGTAATGTGCAGTTAACTTGAACATTTTCTGAAGTAAGAAAAGCTACTTGAACATTTTCTGTAATCTGCAAAGCTACTTGAACATTTTCTGATGTAATGTGATGTAATCTTTTGTAATCTGCAAAGCTACTTGAACATTTTCTGAAGTAAGTGAGCTGCAGTTGAATTGCAGATGAATTGATCTTGTTATATATCTTGTTAGATATCTGCAGTTGAATTGCAGATTGTTTTGTTATATATTTGAATTGCAGATATCTTGTAATCTGCAGATATCTTGTTGATGTATATTTGAATTGTTAGATATCTTGTTGATGTAATCTTTTGTAATCTGCAGATATCTTGTTAGCTACTTGAACATTTTCTGCAGTTGAATTGATCTTGTTATATATCTTGTTAGATATCTGCAGTTGAATTGCAGATTGTTTTGTTACATATCTACTGTTAGTGAGCTGCAGTCCAGTTGAATTGCATATTTACAGATTGTACTTCAAATATACTGTTTTGTTACATATTTACAGTTCTTTCCTCCTGTGCAGTTGATCTTGTTAATCTTGTTAAGCTGCAGTCCAATTGATCTTGTTAATCTTCAAATGCAGTTCTTTCCTCATGTGCAGTTCTTTGCACTTCAAATATACTATTTTGTTACATATTTACAGATTGTAATCTCCTCTTTTGTAAAGTTAGATATCTACTTCTTTCAACATGCAAGAATTTTATATTTAAATACAAGCAACATTTTTTCAAAGTTTCCCACGCCAAACAATTCATAGCACCAATTTTCCAGATTCATAGCAAGAATTTCAAAGTTTCTTTCAACAAACAAATTTTCCATAGTTACTTTCAACAAACAATTCATAGCAAGAATTTCATAATTAATTACAAGCAACATATTACATACCAACATTTTTTCCAAATTTTCTACACAACTCTTCTAAAGTTGTGTTCAATACAATTTGTACAGGAATTTCAGAGTTACTATCACTACTTGTAGCCTCGTTCAACCATTGGAATGCATTGTTACACTTCGTGCATTGCAAGAATCTTCTTTCCTTGCTGTGACTCCTCTTCGACATTAAGATGACTCTCCTTCCTCCACAATTTGGATTAGGGCAAATGGTTTCCCTCCAAGGACAATTTCTTCTCCAATGACCTAACTCACCACAGGTGAAACAACCTTCTCTTTCAGTGGTTGAAGATGAAATTCCTGAGCTTGAACACAGCAGCGCAACATCCAGCCATTGAAAATCCGAGCAGATGGGGCATTTCAAAAATTTCCGACCGGGATTGCCTTCGGTTCTGGACTTCGAAACGTACCTAATCCCCTTGCAACCTCCGATCTTGCATGGTGAGCTCAAATAAGCACATTCGTCTGCATGATGGGTGTTCATCGAGCATATTTGACATTTGTCCTAAACAAAATAGAAAATCTCACGAATTGAGACAGCGAAACCACAGAAGCAAAGGCTTTCATACATTAAAGGAAAAAAATTAGGTCAATTTTACATTACCTTGCTTCCAAAGTCGGCCATGGAGCTCGGATTTGAAAGGGGGAGGAAAGCTTCGGGTTTAGGTCAGAGCTGAAGGAGAGAAGAGAGAGAACGTTATTCCTAATGTAGGCAAGAAGAAAGGGCAATTTAGGTAGTTCACATTTAAGTTTCACTCACCTGAACTCACCTGGATCACGTGAGGGTTATTTTGGTCACAAATAACACCCAAAATAGGTCAACCGTTAGTCTCCGACGGAAAACGTGTGAAGTGGGGGGTGTTATGCATTAATGTAATCATGTGGGGTGCACCTTAAATAAGCGTAACAAATGTGGGGTGCCACTCAAATTTTTCCAAATAAAAACAAAAGTCTTACCACCAAGAAATAACATCCCACTACAAAATCTAAATGCAGAAACTAACACCACATGCAAACAAATCGAACCTGAGGATCCATGTGCAACCACAACTGTGATGAGGTTAGAGGGTCCAAAAATGTACACTTTGTCACTTCAATTGTCCGATTATGTCCTAGACTAGCAGGATCATTGGCCTAGAAGGCTAGAATGACTCCCCAAGACAATGGTAAATCTATGTTGTCACAGGCGACGCCTAGGCGTGCGGGTTGGAGAGGTATCGCCTCGACCTAGAAATTTTTTTCCTGAGTGAGGTTTTGCTCGCCTAGGCGTCCGCCTAGGATCGTCCAGGGGAAAAAATGTTCGCCTAGGGTCGCCCAATTATGCTTACTATCCTTACTTGATGTTGAATATTAGTTATTTCATATTTGTTGCTTCTTATATTACTTTTATGCTTATTTATTAATGCTTATTGCTTATTAGTTATACTACATATTTACTGTATGCATAATTGTAGAATTTTTTTGATTCAAAGCAGAGGATCCTGGGCGGACGTCTAGGCGGCGCCTAGGTGCGCCTAGGTGAGGCGGGAGGGCTGTCGTCTCGCCTCGCCTAGCGCCCAGTACAACATACTGGTAAATACAATTAGTCACATTTGAGCATTTCAGGATTCTAAAATAATTAATGATGCCTACCAATAGGTGAGTCTCACATACGCATTCTCTATACAATGAGCAAGACACGCTTCTAAACGAAGCTCCCATGCTAAAAAAACATTCTAATACCAATTTTATATTTTTATGAAGGATAGTAGATACATATCTTGTATTAAACAAGAAATGACCACTCCAACAACCCTAGTTGTGTATTAAAGTAACTCCAGCGCCAACTAGTCATTGTTTCCCATGACAACTTCCTTTGGTGTTAATTTTAAGGGATTTTTTGACTTACATCCCACTTGTTAATATGAATTTGTACTTACATCCCTTTTTTTATTTTTTTTAGACTTACATCCCACTTTTCGTCACAAAAAGTATTCATTTTGTCACAAAAAGTATTTGTTTTGTCACGAAAAATACTTTTAGTGACGAAAAGTGGGATGTAAGTCTAAAAAAATAAAAAGTGGGATGTAAGTACAAAGTCATATTAATAAGTGGGATGAAAGTCAAAAAATCCCTAATTTTAATTATACCAAACGGAAGTGAACGCCTATTCATTAAGAACTCGTTCCGTAAGAATTATTACAAATCTTTTCAACTCTACTGCAATAGCATGTAGCCAAGGAATAAGATTTACTTCGGCGAATTTCTTTTTTTTTTTTTTTTTTTGTATAGCATATAGCCATCGAGGAATAAGAGTTGCTTTGGCAAAAGGTTTATGCTGCATAGCATATATCAATTGTGGAATGAGATTTGCTTCAGCTAAAGGTTTTTTGTTCAACTGTGGTATCAAGAGGAGCCTATACTTGATGGAAATGAGAAAAACGAGCATAGAAAATAGTGTTTTAGAGGATACCTAGTGCCTAATGCTGGAGAAGGGTTTTGAGTAGATGGTCTAGTCATGGAGAAATACTAATATTTTAAGTGGCCAGGTGCATTAGGAGTTCTGTTTGGGAGATCTTTGCATGATGAATAGACAGATGTTTGGATAATAAACTGGACCTGTAATATCAAGTGTATTTTGTTGTGTATCAATCTCTTCATATGATGTAATGAGATCATCTAAGAAGTACAAGAATGAAAGTCAAAAGATGAAGAATCTGAATGAAAGTGGATAGTGGAATGCGATTATTTGCAATTTTTTATAAGGACGGACTTCTTCATGAAATGAAACATCTCCTGAAACATATATTTTCCTTGTAGCCAAGTCAGAATCTTCTAACCTTTTTGGGTGTTTGTACAACCAATAAAAATTCTGGGACTAGACAAATTCAAACAAAAAAATTAAAAAAAACGAACAAAATCAAACAGAGGGAGGGAACACAATCAAACAGAATAAATCGTACCCTATGTTGCACGAATATGGACACAAATAAGGATATGATACAGCTACAAGATACATAAATTTTCAAAGAGGTAGAATAAGTAGCTTCTATTATGCACAATTATAGACAGTGATACGGGTGCAAAAATGATACATATATGGTCACCATTTTTTCTGTGTCCATGCAACATAGCTTGTACCCTACTCTAACCCTACTAACCCATTCTTTATCCTAGCCCAATGGCACATAATCTTCAAAATCCTGTTCCCCAATACTCTCTCCACCCTCTTTCATCTCCCAATCCTCTACCATAATGCTTGCTGACCCTCCTCGCCGACCTTCCAACATGTCTGTTGAGGAATTCAACTTATTTTTTAATATACAATTTCTTTTTCTAATATTTTCTTTTTCTGGTCTGTTTCTCTTTTATTTCTTTAATTTATCCTTCGGAGTACAAATGTTTAGCAAATGTAAATCCACTCCAAAGTATGTTGACCCTGAAATAGTACAACTGTACAATAAAGCTATACTATATGTTTTGACTTTATTGAATATATATTCAAGATTTCTTTTATATATGATCAGGTCCATATCCGCCAAAGTTCACTACTAATTTTTGTGGTTTATTTTCAAGGTCTTCACAATCTACAAGAGCTAAGTCATATCCGTCAATGGCAACTCATTCATGCTCCAGATAACTATATAATTTTATAGGTTCACATTAGATTTTGAATCTAAGTGGCGCTTCACATACTGTATATATTATAAGCTTACATTATATTGATGAATGATAGCATGCATCTTCCCGTTCGCAACTCCGCATAGAACTCTATAGCAATTGATCAATGTCGTGCTAAATATTGGGAGTCCAGATAGTTTGCAATTGGTTGTCTCTATCTAAAATTTAGAAAGGGTACAAATAGCTATGGAGTTTGACATGTTGTTGCAAACACTGAGACGCAAGCTATAGTTGTCTATTAGACTTTGTGCATTTGAGTCCCTAAACTTACGAGTTTTTGCAGTTTTGGAGCACAAATTAGATGCATCTTCTCTTGGTGGCTGGATGACAGATCCAAAGAGTATATAATATTTAGTGTTACAAGATCAACTAAGCAGCAGTTTTGTCAATAGTGCATCGGGGCACGATCCATTGGTGCGAGGCATTGTGTGGTGCAGCGTTGCACCTCGCCACCACTCGTGGCTCTCGGCTGAGTAATGGCGCGGGCCTTAGTGCGCTATAGCATGTCATGGCAGGGCATATGACGCCATAAATGCCCGCACCGTGTTTTTTTATACTTAAAACAGCCTAACCATCCAGGTCCATGCCTGATACTAACCCTAATATTCAGATCTTTTTTTATCTTTCTTTACTTTAGCCAGTCAAAGCCACCTCATTTTCTCTTTTCTTTCTTCTCTTTCCCTCACCACCGAGAACCGACCATAGCCTCCTCCTCCTCCACCTCCTGCTCTTCTACGTCTTTCCTCTCAATTTTAGTTACTTTTTTTTATATTATATTTTTTCTTTGTTCATCTTTCATTTAATTTCTGATCTTTTTTGTTGCTTGCTATTGTTTTATTTGATGCATGATCATTCATATTCTTAATGCCCTGTTAATCAATTTTGACATGCAAGTTATGTGTATCTTCTCATTATCTTAATGAATTTCATATTGCAAGATTGGTATGACACCAACACCTGCATGTTTTTTTTTGATGAAAGTGAACATTTTATGACATCACTAATCCAACAATGCACATGTTGGATAGTGCGAATTTGGAGCTGATGTTCTTAGTAATTTGTTTTTTCCATTGACTTTTTATTCTCGTCATCTTAGGATGGCGTTACAATGTTTGTAGATATCTTCTAATTTCTTGCAAAATCTTGTTTGAGTAATTACCATTACAAAAAAGAGTGTGGTCTACTTTCTTCCTTGATATTTAAGGTAATATGCTTGCTAGTTTATAATAATTAAGTTATTCGACTAACTAAAAGGTAATTTTTTTCGTTGGCACTATGCAATCTGTTGTGAGGAATTTGTGCTACATATCAGATGTATTGTTGTATAATCTTCAGGTTGTTTCGACTTTGTTTTGCATAAGGTTGTACCGTTGTATATATTAAACATGATTGAATGATGATAGATTGTAACGTGTTGTTAAGAAGCGGAAGCTAGATTGTTGTTTAGGTAGTTGTTATGATGCTGTTGTATTTATAGTTTATTATAAAAATACAATAAAATTTGCTCCTTGCTTCAATGAGGTCCATGTTGCGCCATGCGCCATGATAACACTGTCAAGCAGTGCAAATATCTTCAAGATAATTACTTACTGATCCCTATAGATAACCATGTTTATCTGAATGTTGTTTTTGGATAAGTTTAGGAAAATCAGCCATGATTTCTGTTAGCGACGTTCAAGATAAGAGACTGAATGGCATCCAGACGACCATGATCCTTACAGTTTAGTCTTTGTTCCGTTATTACCATTAATGGAATGTCCCCCTGCTGTTGCAGTCTAAAGAAGGTGAAATGGGGTTTTGTAGTTAAGTTTTCATTATCTTTAGTCTTTTTCTCATTTATTTCTTTTTTACTTCTTTTGTAGCTGCCATTTCCCTAACCCAATTGCCATATCTCAAGAAGCCTTGATCTTCCATACACCTGATCAAGATCTCAGCAAAAGATGTTGTCCTCGTCCATGCATCCTAATACTCTATTTTATGCTTAATTCCTACATTAGCATAATTGCTAGAAAATACCTCCAAGCGTCTTCAATATCCTAAATAGTTTACTAGCCGTAGATACATTGTACTTTATAGCAGTTGGCATTAAAGTTGTCCATGAAATATATTTCCTATATTAAATAATTGATGAATACCCTCAAAGCCCTTTAAAAGGCAGTCGCAAAGGGTTTTACTGATTCTAGATACATCAGTGCTTATATGGCACAAGTTGGCACTAAAATTAGTCATTCGAGTACACAGAAAAACTCGGTCCTGTGAGAGTATATAGAGAGAAGAGCATCCTAACACATGACAAATATTTTGTTGTTTGGCACTTGGGCATACTTCCATGAGGACCAAACAAGGAAATTATTTCACTTTACAAGAGAAGATGAAGTACATATTGTGTGATCCTATAGTACCCACTCTTCAGCACAGAATCCAGGACCAGAACACCAATGATTTCATTGGTTTTATATATAAGACATGCCTCTCATGAATATTCTTTCCCCAATATGTCGAGTTCCATAATTCGTAGTATTCGGCAAACCAGTGAAACTACAGAAACCAACCAATTCAAAACTACCAAAACCCCTTAAACCGCCTCGAAGCTGCCAATTAAGAAGAGTATGATACCGATTCTCATACCGATACTGCGAACCATGATGTCAACATGCGTCAGATTGGCCTGGGTGCAACATAAATTTTTTGGCAAGACCCTTGGATCATTCTAGGTGGGGTAGTAGTACAGAAACTAATGCTGATAGAGATACTTGTGAATCAACAATAGAGTTGCAATAGCTGAGCAAGTCTTGCAATATAATAGCATTCAATTAACATAAACAAAATGTTCTCTATGCTAGTTGAGACACATTATGCCCTTATGGTTTTCAGAAACATACAAAATCACTTACCCAAGCATGGACACGATTGTTCATATGGTGTGCTCATTAGTATGTTCTTATTTTTAGTGCTTCAGTTTCTAATTAATGAACAGTTATAAAAATTGGATAAGCTGTAAGTATTTTGCTATTGAATAAGTTAATGATTTCCTTTATTGGATGAAAAAAGTTACAGTTCTACTTTCCCTTTCTTTCGGCTACATTTTCCTTGTTATAGCAGTGCCTAAAGCTTTTATAATTAAGTACGCTCAGGTCATTCTTTCTACTGAATATAAGACTTGCCCATTTTTTGCAGAATCACGAACTTCTACTCTATTTCGGTTCAAGATGCGGGAGAATACTAGTTTGACATTGTTGCACGTCATTTTCTCTACTTGAATTTGTTGTAATGTACTGTTAACATGTCTGAACCCGCAAAATCTTGTTTATAGAATAAATCAGAACTTTTACCTGGATAAAGTATGTTCCTAAAGTTTGCATGTAGTAACTTACGAATTCCCATACGTGGAGAGGTTGATTCTACAGAATTGTACACTATGTTACGGCATATCTTGTTATGCTTTCACTACTACCCTTAAGATATATGTGACTGATGATGGAAATCCGAGGAGAGTGGGATTGAAGTTACGGTATGGGTTCTGCAGAAATATCAGTATATCAGTATGGTTTGATTATACAGAAATATCAGTATATCAGTATGGTTTCGGTAATCAGCTTACATGAATGTGATGGAACTCGGCACATATTTTTGCATGCGAGCCTCATGATGCCTGAGCATGTGAACACAGTGCATGAAGTATCAACTCAGCGAAATACTTGTTTCAGACTTAAATGTGATGAAATATTCGTCTCAGACTTTGTGTAATGGACATAGATGCTTTTTCACTGTGATCAGGATTGCATAAACAATCACTGTAATTTTATTGAATATCTGAACTTTGGCTTAAACTCCGAACTATTGTGAGTTCTCTGCCATAGTGTGTACCCACTCGAGTAGCATAGTTGAATCTAAGAGCATCTCCAGCCCTATTGTGACTTTGGAAAAAAGTTAATGCCACATAGGAATGACAAAATTTTATTCAAAAGTTCTTCTCCAATGCAATTGTCAAGTCAATTGTGAAGCTTATGTGGCAAAAATTAAAGAAGACATTGTGAAGATGATTGTCTTGTTCTAGATAATGCACTTGACAATGTCTTCTCTTCCATGTCATCAATTATGAATAAAAAATATTAGAAAAAAGAAAGAAGATCGAGTAGTCGTCTTAAAAGTTGCTTTGGAAGTTGGAAAAAATAATTTTTATTGTCTCCTCAATACTTTTGCATTGGAGAGAGTTTTTCTATCTCATTGTCTTTTGAGATATAATTTTGCCACATAAACAAGACATTGTCTTGTGGCTCATGCCACATAGGAGCCACCTAAGACTCACAACACTTAACAAGAGAATAGGGTTGGAGATGCTCTAATAAAGCTTTGTATAATGCACCTTAGATTCTAGTTGATGACTCTTAGGCAATCTGTTTCCATGTGCAGTGAACTTGCACTTAATTGTTCAGTATAAAATCAAGCGGACAATAGCCGGAGCTGGCAGGGTTCGAGCCTCCATCGTAAAAATGTGTAGGTGTAGGTTGTAATAATAAATAACAGTGAACCCAAGCCATCAATTTTGTTATATATCGACCCAAAATTTCTCTCAAGCCATCAATCTTGTTACATCGAATCAAAGACCGCAACTAATATTCATTCATGATATGTTCAAAATTCATCTAGTCAAGTCATCTGAAACTTCAACACCATCATTCTATCAACCAATAGTCCGTAAGCTATCATATAACCAGATAACATTACTCAAAGATTCAGTATGCAACACAATCATCACTCATCTGACTAGAGTATTCCCGAGTCATCATTTGTCGATCTTCGATACGCATCAATATCCTTAAGTGCATATACATAAACCAGAAAATTATCCATTCACCAAACTCAAATTCATTATATCCAATATCATCTTCCATATTCGATACAAGATCAACTCATCCATACACAATATCAGATCAAAACTCTCTATCTCAAGACATCGAGCAATACTTCCTCAAATCTTGGAGTCACTATCAAACCCTCAAAACAAACTCTCAACCACCCTATCAAGTCCTCTTATTTGATTCAAAACTTCAATCCCACATTGATTCATTCCATAATTCAATACACGATCCATATTGATTTTCTCACCCAAGCCATCCATTTCACAGTCTAAATTCTCATCCAATACAATCCTATTCAAAATCATTTTCGATCATTTGAACCAAACCCAACAAAAGATTTTCAACAACACAACAACCAGGTAACTTCTAAACTGAGGTCTTGTATTATTCCATCTTTTGTTGATAGACTCATCGAAACCTATATCCTCAATCAATCAAACATCATTAAGGTCACCCAATACACCACTCAGGGATCAAGCAACTCTGTAATTTCTCGAAAATATAAACGTGTAGGTGTGTCTAATCCACCCCCATACCCATCCTTCTCACACCCCTCCCCCTTCCCTCCAGATCAAAGACTACCTTGCTCTTGTGAAGGCAAGCCCATCAACTCATCTCGAAGAGTTCATGTAGCATCAAATATATATTGAGGTGGATTGTCAATAACAACTTAGAGAGTCTGAGTCACTGGTAGATGTGCACAGGGCCGGCCCAAGAGATTTGGTTGTCCTATTCGGAATTAGTTTTGGTTGTACCTTAATCCTAATTGTAGGTCGATCCTGGAGGGTCATCGTCGACCTTTACTGGGTCACGATGAACCTGGGGTTGCCCTAGGTAGAGGGGGGTTGCCTAAGTCCGAAGTCTTGTCTAGCTTATCCCAGGGCAGGCCCTGGATGTGCAAGATCATTTGGTGAAAAGTTCATACCATTTGTCATGTCCATCTTAATTAGTCGTGTTGGGACCAGTTTCAAAGCCCCAAACAGTATATCCAAGATGGACAAACAAAGATTCATATATAGTACATACGTTTTATTACCATTTCGGTGTTAATAATTTAAATATATAATCTCACAAAGCTTCATTCTCTCTCTCTCTCTCTCTCTCTCTCTCTCTCTCTCTCTCTCTCTTCTCAATCATCCACCTCTCAGATCCGGACTATATGAGGTCCATGAGACGACTACCTTGGACCCAAAAGTTTAGAGGACACCAAAATATTTTATACTATTTAATGTAAGTCTAATCCTTTTAGTCCGTGTATTTTTTTTGTTATAGGATATCTAAACGTCATATACTAGAATACCAGGAGATAAGTTGGTTAGTCAGACTAACAAAATCTTTTGGTGCAATCGCTCTCAAATTCACTCCCTTCCGTCGCTATAATACGCTCTTAATTTCCTCTACTCTTTCCTCGTCGTCAACCTCCTCTGTCGTGTTCTGATATTAATTGATCATATTTTTTTAGAACTGAAATTTATAATACATTTATTACCAGGAGAAGCAAAAATAGTAATTGATGTGATAAATTATTTGAGGAAAATTGATGGTTGTTATTGAAATACCTATGTTGCTTACAAAATTTTGCTGACTACAAAAGTTATAGTTGCATTTGCATAAAGAACTTTTTTCACATTGAAGCTGATCAAAACTTATCTTTGGCCAACTATGTCACAAGAAAGAATGGCTTGGCTATATTATCCATCAAGAAAACGTGGTTGAAAAAGTTGATTATGCAACTTAATTAGTACTTTTGTCTCCAAAATAGAGAAAATTAATATTTAAGTGACTATGTTATGCATTCCAGGAAGCAATTGATGACCTAAGAATTTTTTTTCGTTTTCTTTCTATTATCACCATTGTGAACTATCCCAAATATTGTTAGCTTTGTTTTTATTTA
This sequence comes from Iris pallida, assembly GCA_029216955.1. Taxonomy (NCBI): domain Eukaryota; kingdom Viridiplantae; phylum Streptophyta; class Magnoliopsida; order Asparagales; family Iridaceae; genus Iris; species Iris pallida. The sequence goes on along the minus strand of JANAVB010007465.1, from coordinate 6,612 downwards.
CTTGTCTAAAAATTATTTTTTATTTGAAACATCTTCAATTTTATATATTAATATTTTATTATGACATATACTATTTTGGATATTATATAATATTTATTATTTTATTTTAAAATTTTGTGTTGGTAATACAAACGTATCATCGTCAATAACAAATAAATTATATGAGTTTTATTTTATAGCAAAATTATATGACTATTAGGCTTTGAGATCGACACCACTCTTAACAAGTTAACAAGTTTCAAACTCTAGAGTCCAGGAACATGTTTCACTCGTAAGATTCTTCAACGTATCTCAACAGAAAATCCTATACAACGAAGTACATCGAAGCGAAGTTGAGCAATAAGTGATTCTGGAGTGTTGTTGGCTCTCCCCCTCCGGGCGATCCCTCTCGTGTCTGCTGGTGCTCCCGTCCGCCCCCCTCGGCGGCCGTCTCCCCCGGGCGCAGGTAAGACCCCCCCGCCCGCTCCTCCCCTCATCGCGGCAGTTGGTGCCCCCTCCGGCGGGTTCCTGCGGTGTTCTCCCCCCCGGCTCCGTCGGCTTGCTGCTGTGCTCATGCATTGATGGACGGAGACCCCTGTGTCGGGCCTCTCTGGGCCGGCGATCCCCCGCCGTCCCCCGATGGCCCTCACCTGTCTCGCCTGACAGTGCCGTCGTGGTCGCCGAACCAACTGGCACTGGTCGGGCTGGGTGGCTCCTCTCCCGGGCCGGACTCCGCCCTGCAGTCGACGTCCCCTCCGTCCTGGAGGGAGGCGGACGTCCTCATCCTTTCTGATGCGGCTGGCTTGGGCCCAAAGCCGGCCGGACTTCTCCCTCCAGCAGATCTTGAGTCACCCCCACCGCCCCCATGGTTTCCCGTCCTGCTACTTCATCGGGTTTGAATTCAAATTCAAACTGGCCGCCCATATTCAATTTCAATCTTCATGGACGCACCCAGGATTCACGGGTGATCCATGCGCCCCAAATTCCTGCGCCTCATCTCCTTTAAAATAACGTGTAGGCAACTCTAGAGGGGGATAAATAGAGTTTGTGTCGATAATCACCAAATAAAAATTAACTCTATATCACCTTCACAAAACAACTATCAAGATAGTAAATAAATCAGAGAGAAATGCAGAAGTAAATAAAGATCAGAAGAGCATACGCAGACACAACAGTTTTAACTTGGTTTCCCTCGTGGAGGACTAGTCTAGGACTGAGAACTCTAGCTCATGATTGAAATCCACTATTTGCGAAATAGTAGTTACATCACGTGCCTTTACTCAAAAGAGCACGTCAACTTCTTACAAAGATCGCTGGGGCGACACTTGGAATTTTCTAAGCAACTTTATCCGACTATTGCACAAACTTCTAACTGAATAGCACTGAGCACTTTTAGGCTTAGGAAGCTTGGCTAGTAGATGGAAAGGTTTTGGCTTGTATGAGGCTATAGGAGAAGAGAAGATGAGATCAAAAGATTATTGAAAGTGGTTGAAATTATGCCTTATATATACTAGTCTGGAAGGCAGAATTCAGCCAGAATTCTGTCCTCAAAATTCAAAAATATGGCCATTGTACCAGCTAGCAATAGGTAACCCTAAAAATCAGCTCCTGGAAATCAGGGGACAGAGTTCGGCCTGAACTCTGTATGGGACAGAGTTCGGCTTGAACTCTGCCTCCTTGGTGGCAGAATGTTCAAATGGCCTTTGGGCTTTGGCAGAGTTTGGTTTGGTTCAGAAATTGGTCTGTTTGTATGGTAGAGCTTGGAGAGATATGTCTAGGGGTTGAGATGACACAGTGCGACTCAACGTACACATTCTTCTAGACTCAATAAATTAAAAATTACAGACTTAGAACAAATAGGAAAACCAAGAGCCCTTTGATGACGTCTTTCTTCTGATATGTGAGCAGACCTGAAGACGTCCTTTTCCTTGACAGTAGTCATCCAAAGATATACAGATCTGAAAATCTGAATACCTTTCGGGGGCCCGATGCGAGGTCCCGGATAGGTCGCTAGGCGGTTCAGAGAAATCTTTTTGTATAACGAGTCTTTGGTCCATCATTAATTCTTTATTGCCTATGTTTTGGTTTGATCATGCTTACTGCATGTCTACAAATACATGTTAGGCGAGCAAAATATGTTGCAGTACGATACAAGCATGGTATATGATATAGGACAATTAGGCAAGCAAAATATGTTGCAGTACGATACAAGCATGGCAATATGATATAGGATAATTAGGACAATTCAAAGTTTAAGTAGCAACATGATAGTAATTATATGAATATTAGTGACATTATTATGTTAAACTTAATTGATTAGCCATATTCAAAACACACGATGTAATCATTGGGCTAACATCCTTGGCGTATTCCAGGATCCTCAGGTGCTTCTTGTGCCCCAATTCCTGTGCCTTACCTCCTTGGCGCATACCAGGATCAACGGGCGCCTGTTGCGCCCTAAATTCCTGCGCCTTGCCTTCTTGGCATAATCCAGGATCATCAGACGTTTGATGCGCCACAAATGCCTACGCCTCCCTCCCAGGCCACCCTGGAACATGTCATCCAGCATGGTGCCTCAACACCTCCCCTGCAGCACACTCTCCCTGTGCCCGCTAAACTTGGGCGTCTTTGTGGCGCAACCCAACAAACCCTTGCGCATACAAGTCTAGGCGCATCCCAGGCCCTCCAGGAGCAACTCATTATCTCCTCTGTATGGCCCGGTCTGGGTACAGGGAGCGCTGGTGGCACATCCTCCTCGGTGAACCCACATTTGGTGCAACCATAGATTGGCGCACCCCTTACCTCCACTTCCCCCCGAATGGTTGTGCAGTCACAGTCAGCACCTATCCAGGGTGGGTCTATTACGAAGATGTCCCAACTTGTCCAAAGCTGCTCTCCCTCCGCGCCACCTCCCTCTTTTGCAGATATGGTCAGGCCAGGCCAAAAAATGGCGAAGACCCCGATCGTACCGGATCTGGACCTTCCGGATCTAGAACTCTCCCTGTCAGACGCTCAAGACATTAGAGTGCCATTCTCTAATACTGAAGTCTCCTCGCTATCGAAACATTTCCCATACACCTACGTGCTGAAAATTTCCACTGGATGCCCTAAGCTACCCCGGGTTCAAGAAGTTGTGGCCAACTAGAAGCTTGGCTTTGCCTACAGAGTGGCTCCTTTGGACCCGAAACACATCCTCCTTCATTTGTCCTCTAAAGCCGACTACACTATAGTCCACACCAAGGGAACCAAAAAAAATTACGCATACACGATGAAAATCGTCAAGTTGTCCTAGGATTTCGATCAGGCAGAAGACTCTCCCATAGTTGCTGCGTGGGTCACTTTCCCGAATCTTTCCCTTATCTGCTTTGTCCCTGCGGCGATGAAACGCGTAGCTAACTCCTTTGGAACCTTTGTGGCCATAGCGACGGAAACCCACAACTTAACTAAAGCCAACTACGCCAGAGTGTGCATGGATCTCGACGTCTCTAAGGAGCTACCGAAAACCATCAAAATCCTTCTGGGGAACAAGTCTCACACCCAACATATAATCTATGATAATAACATCCTATACTGTAATCACTGCCACATGAGAGGATATTCTTTTGAAGCCTACTTTAGAGCAAACGCGACCCTGAAGAAGAGAACAATCCACAAAGAACCCATTGCTCAGACAACCGGTCAAAGCAATAAAGCCCCGCTGCTCCCGCTCCCAAACTCCTACCTGCACTTTGAATGCATTGTAGGAAGCTCCAGGGGCGAAGATCGCACCCGGCAGACCACCTCCTTCCCACTGAAGAGTGCCAATTCCTACACCAAAACACCTACTCTAAACCTTGCCAATAAATTTGATATCCTAACTTCGGAGCAGGATGAAGGTGGCCACGAGACGGAGTCTTCAGATGAGTCATCTGCGACCGAAAATCCCAATTGACAGCTACTACCCATCCGGATGATATCCCCAAGGAGTCAGAGGCACATGCAGCTACTACCCATATGGATGGGACCAGCACCCAAATGTATGAGACCAGCTACCAGGTTTCGACTCCCCAGCCGGTGGAGAGCAGTCCCGTAGACACCTAATAGGAGGAGAACACCAAGGAGTCGGCTGTAGGCTGTCAGGAGGTGGAGCACCTCGTGGGGCCCTCTGTAGCCGGACCCCTGGGCGCCTCAGAGATCTTTGCCTCTCAGAGATATGGGACAAGATCCGAGAAAGCGAAGACCCAGCCGAACTTGAGCAGCCCAGAAGACCCCAAACAACCGAAAGGGAACTCTAAAGAATCACCCGATGCTGACTGTATTCGCGAACACAACCGATACAGCATCCCTGTTGCTATGGCCGACTGTCAGATCGACTTGACAGGATGGCAATCCCCAGAATCGGAGGAGTCACCAGGCACGGAGATCAACAAAATTATGACATTCAAAACTAAAGGCAAACTCTGGGATAAAAAAACTCAGACACGTCAGATTCTAATACGACGTCTTACCAGAAGGAAGATATCACAGTTGGATCTAGCTCCCTAGAAAGTATAGTGAACGAAGAAATAGCTATGGTGAACGAAGAAATAGCTTGGGCTAATCAATAGGATAATTTGAGGGACGAGGAGATAGCCCGGTCAAAGCAACAGAAAAAATTGGCTAGGAGGAAGTCTGCCGAGCCAGGGGCTAATACCCCGACAAAGTATCTGAAGGGGCAATATAATAAAACGACCTATACAGCGTCGAACAGAAATAAGTCCAGTAATCCGAACCCAACGCCTAAACTAATGGAAACCAGGCGACAGAAGGACGTCAACAAAAACCACACTAACCTGAATGGAATTTAAAGCCATCATCTGGAATGCTCGGGGCATCAGGAACCAACCGACCAGAACATACCTCAAATCTCTCAACAAGAAACATTCACCTAATTTCATAGCGATTCTCGAACCTATGATTGATGGGGAGAACATTCAGGAGCTTGCCCATGAGGTACATATGCCTTGCTCTTTCCATGGTGGAGATCTTAACACATACATATGGATATTCTGGAACAACTATATCGACTTGGTGGTCTCGGAGACCAACAAGCAGTTCGTTCACTGCAACATCCTGGACAAAAAGTCGGGACAGACAATGGCCCTCACGGTCGTTTATCCTAGCTGTATTATGTGCACCAGAAGAGATCTGTGGCAAGATCTCACTACTTTATTTAATAATATGGACCGTCCATGGATGTTGGCTGGCGACTTTAATATTGTCACCTCGGCGGCAGAAAAATCAGGGTCGAGAATTATTAATGCGAACGCGGTGGCGGACTTTAACAAATTTATCTCTGAAACAGGGCTTATCGAAGCTGGCTACCACGGGTCGATATACACTTGGTGCAATGGCCTCACTAACAATCCAAACACCTGAGAGCGTCTCGACCGAGTCCTCTATGGTACCAACTTCCTCCTCAACAGACCACCCACATCAGTTATGCACCTTTCTCGTATGCACTCCGATCACTCCCCCCTTCTCATCACCCCCTCTGATGCCCTATCTACTTCGGTCCCTTTTCGCTTTCAAAGGATGTGGTGCGACCACCCGTCTTTCTTGGACTTGGTTACGGAAAGCTGGAACAAGGTGTGCCAGGGACCACCTCTCGTCATCCTGCATACTAAACTCCAGAGATTAAGATCGGCCTTGAGGGACTGGAACTGGAATGTCTTTGGGGACCTTAGAAAACAAAAGCGGGAGCTTCAAAAGGAGATTGAAGTTTTGGAGGCCATCCTTCAAGAACAATGGAGTGACTCAGGTGGTGAGGCTCCTGAACGTAAAACACAGGCAGGATAAGGTCTTGGGCTTGGTAGAGCAACTCCTTCAGGACCAGGCCAGAATTATTGGGTCAAGGATGGTGACCAAAACTCCTCATTTTTCCAAGCTATTATTAAAGAGCAAGCAAATCGAACAGAGTATGTCTGTACGATCACGATGGGGCCATAGTGGAGGATCAAATCATTATGGATAGGGCTATTATCTATTTCTCCAAGTTTTTCAAAGCCGTGCAGTCCACGGACACGGATAACTTCATCGACGGCATCCCGAACCTTATCTCAGATGAGCAGAATCTAGAGTTGACAACGATCCCCCAGGAAGACGAAGTTGAGAATGCGATCAAATTGCTTAATCCACTGGTAGCCCCGGGACCTGATGGTTTTACTGGAGTTTTCTATTACAGGTGTTGGAATATCATTAAACATGACCTGATGGCTGCTATCACGGACTTCTTTTTAGGAATCCAACTCCCTAAAGGCATCACTGCAGCGAACCTGGTTCTTATCCTTAAGACTTCCAAACCCATGGACATCCAGGATTTCAGACCCATCAGCCTAAGCAACTTCTCCCATAAAATTATTTTAAAAATCTTGGCGGACAGGCTCGCTGGCATCCTCCCATACATTATCTCTAGGGAGCAATCGGGGTTCGTCAGAGGCCGCAGCATTCATGAGAATATTAGCATGGCACACGAAGTTATTGGGACCATTGACAACAACATCACAGGTGGCAATGTGGCGATTAAGCTGGACATGTCGAAAGCTTATGACAGGGTTAACTAGAGGTTCCTCATCCGGGTTTTGTGCCAGTTCGGCTTCAACCAGAAATGGATCG
>JANAVB010007464.1:17500-42501 GCA_029216955.1 Iris pallida | reverse complement strand
TAACGTAACCAAACAATTTAGTCAGGACCTGCATGGGCCACCACTAAAAATATGTCACGACCCGCTACCCAATTTGTTGGGCCGGCCGAGTCATGTCCAGCCTGCGTATGGGATAAAACGCAGTAAGCTGTTCTAGAGATAACAAGATAAGACTAAATGTGCTAACAGTTTATAAGTGAATAAAAGTCATAGATGCTCCAAACACAAAAGTCGTCTCATATAGTAAAATGTCCAAAGTACAAGTTTGAAATGTAAAACTGGATACATGTCCAGTTACAAAATACGTAGTCAAATACATGACTACACTAAGTATCCCAAGTGACTACGCAAACTAGGCGAGTTTCTCCGCAGGTACATCCTCATAAAGCAAAGCCGGGTCCTCGGCAGTATCTCCATAATATGAGTCGCAGAGTAACTCCTCCTCAGTAAGGACACCTACAACGTTATCCTGTCAGGACGGGAGCAAGTACTGATTCTAGCAAACTAGCATATGAAACATGGAAATGAACACAAGAGGAATGACTGGAAACATGGCATCACATAATCTATCATGGCAAGGACACATATGTCATAGAGACAGATGTATATGTAATGTTTAAAACTGTAGCAGGTACGTGATCGTCAATAGGTGTACAATGTACAGGGGTACATAATGAAATGTACTTCCGTACAAGTGTAAAGGCGATAGATGTACATACGCACAAATACAGCTTTGAGATAAAGGCCTACGGCGCAGTAACATATAAAATAAAACTTTGCTCGGTACTGTAGAGGGGCATGATCACGTACTCAACTATCAGTTTCCCCATAACCCAGGTTCTAATCATGTGAGAGATATGAAACTGTTCTAAACATGGTAGTGACTGAAAGTAATACAACATGTGAAGGTTTAACTTGCTACCCCAAGGATCAGCATTTAACATGGTTGGATTTGCAGTTCATTGATGTAACAGTATATAAAGTTTGTAGAAAGTACTTGCCTCTAGCAAAGCAAGCTGCGATAAAAGTGCTATAGATGTCTGGTAACTCGTCACTGTAGAAATAAATACATAAACTTAGTTTTTACACTAAGCTAAAACACTAAGACACTAATTGGTGCAACACGACTTGTGACTGGGCACCTAGCCAAAATGGTGACTTTAGCATATGAGACCAATGTGGGGTGACACACTACTTTAACTAACTTTCTAGGGTCTTTACACTAGTGAGGGGTGAGGTTCAATACGGCTAAAACTCAAAATAACACAAAAAGTTGCAAGTCGTAATTATTCAATAAATAAATCAAATGAACATTGTGTTCCAACAATTTTTGAGATAGACAAAAAGCTTAATTTTACATAAAATAAAGTACAAAAATGATCCTTGTTAATTATAGAAATTTATTATAATTTTTCTGGAATTTATTAACCAGTACAAGTATTTTATAAAAATCAGTTTTCCTAAGTACACAGAAAATGAGTTTTGGTTTCATATGTCAAAATAGTGGCAAAACTATAAATTAAATATTTTAAAAATTATGATAAATTATCTAAATTATCATAGTATCAAAATACTATTTTTCCAGAATTTTAGCAGCAATTAAAGTATTTTTAGAAATTCAAAAATAGCATTGTACACATTTGAAATTAAATAATTAATTATCTGCGTATTTTGTCCATGTACATAGTTTGAACCAAAGTTCAAATACAGGACCCAAGGCCATGAATCAAGTCCAATATGACTTGTACAGGTCTTGAATGTGTGAAAATATATTTGGGGCCAAAAAACCCATGCTAGGCTTGGACACCAAATGGTTGCAGTAATTTAAAATACACAAAAATATAAAGATGTAAAAATACATAATAAATACTAATATTTTAATAGGGCAAAATTATACATAGTAGTTATAAAAATATGACAAGTATATTTACATAATAATAATTTACACTAGGTAGAGTGAAATACATATATATAAATGTATATCTACAATATTTATATTACATATAAATATATAGATATTTCATAATGGATATATACATACATATGTTAAAAATACACACACACACACTATATATATATAGATATATATATATATATATAGTATATATATATATAGATATATATAATATATAATATATATTATATATATATATCTATATATTATATATAAGAAAATACTTAAACTTAAAGTATATATATATATATAAATATGTATACATATATATAATAGTATATATATAATAAATATATACACATGAACATATATACATAATACACATATGTACATAAATAATATATATTAGATATATATATATGTATATATATATACTATATATATTATGTATATATATATATTATATATAGATATATATATATATATTATATATATATATATCTATAGATATAATATATATAAGTACTAAATATTAAAATACATAGATATATATATAAATATTGCATCTATATAGATAATATATATATAAATATATATATATATATAGATATATATATATATATAAATAAATATATATATCTATATATATATATATATATAGATATATATAATACAGTATATATATATACATATATATATACAAATACATGTATAAATACATATATCTAATATATATAAATAACAAAAAAAGAAAAAGAAAAAGGAAAAGAAAAAGAAATAGAAACAACAGCGCAAAGGGGGGGCTCGAACTCGGCCCTATGGGTCGGGTTTCTGAGTCGGGTCGGGCTGGCCAGGGGGTCAGCCCGCTCGTTGTGTTAGAGTTAGGTTTTGGTTTATTTATTTAGGTTTAGTTGAAAATAACAGTAGTCCGAAATATCACTCTGTGTCCTGACAGTTTGGGACACAGAGTCTACGTGTCCGTGCTATGCACGACACGCACAGGCCCTAAAATACGTGTCCGAGCCATGCGTTGGGTTCGTCATGTCCTGACGAACGACATATGTCGATTCGAGACACGTACGACACAAACCAATACTGCCACTTACGTGTCCGGCTAGTCGGGGGGTTTCGAAGGAGCTGACGACGGCAAGAGGCGTTGGGACGGTGGAGCTCAAGTGGCGCTGGGTCCGCCTTGGCGTCGTGCGTCGATTGATGGTGGTTGGGGGGCGGTGACTCTCGCTGTAGGGGTTGGATGAAGGTTCGCCGGAGTTAGGGTTAGGGTTTGGGGATGTCGGGGAAGAGAAGGGGGTCTGTGGTCGTCGACGGTGGTGGTGGTCGGTCGAAGGGACTGAGGGGGTTATTTATAGGGGGGTCGAGTCGGTCCTAGGTCGGTTGGGGCAGCCGGAAATAGCGGGGGCAGGTCGGTCGACGGTCGTCGGGCAGTCGTCGGGGGTGGGTAGGGTTAGGAATTACATTAGGGTCCTTAGACTTTTAGGAAATTACAAACCAGTCCCTAACGCGACTGAATGCAAATAGAAATTTGCATTCCATATTAAAAACAATTATCTAATTACAAAATAACTTCTAAACAATTTGGAAAATTACAAACAGATATTAAAACAATTTAATAGATTACAGTTTGATATAAAAATAATTCTAATTATTATAAAATAATATTTTAGCTATTAAAACTCATTTAAAAATTATTTAAAAATTCTAGAAAAATTCTTAAAAATCATAATAAATATTTTTAAGGCTAAATATGACATTAATAATTAATTAACACTAATTAAATAAATTTTTGAAAAATAGGGGCTCACACTTGAAACAAGCCAAATGGGACTTTAGCTTCTTTTGCTTGAACGAAGTTCCCTTGACTTTCAGATTGTCAGGGTCCTTCTTCTTGTTGTGGGAAGCCGCCTGCTTTCTCCTTGGTTCCTTGGTATGAATCAGATTGGTGTTAGCCAATTGCTTGGACAGTACGTCCACCTTCAGTTGAGCCCGCATCTGGTCCTCAACATAGATTTCCTGCAAGAGATCTTCAAAGCTGATCTCAAGCTTCTTCCTATGCATGTTTGCATAGAACTTACTCCACCCAGCGGGAAGCTTCGAGACAATCCCACCAACAACAAACTTGCCGGGAAGGGACATCGCCTCGTCTTCCATCTTCTGTCGCAGCTTCAGGAATTCCTTCACCTGCGGCAACATGGACTTCTCATCCTCAAAGAGCTATTTGTGATATTTTTCAACCACAAATATCTTGCTCATGTTCTTGTCTTCTTCGTACAGTTTCTCCAGAGACTCCCATATGTCTCTGGCAATAGTCTTCTTACTGTAGGATTCTGCTAGGAAATCTTCCATAGCATTCAGTATAAGCAGCCTGCAAATGCTATTCTCCCTTCTCCACTTGGCCTGAAGTTTAGTAGCCGCAGTGATTGCGGCAGCAGACTCAGTATCTGGAACAGTAGGTTCCTCTTCAAGAAGCACGTGATCAACGTCTCTGAGTTGAAAAGTGAGATAAATCTTCCTTTTTCAGACTTGATAATGCTCTCCATCAAACTTTTCTAACTTACAGAAGTCAGTATTGAGGAGTGAAGCATTAAAGTTTTCCATCGTAGCAATATAGCTTTGAGATTGTTAATGCCGGGGCATAATTTTTTCGATAAAAAACTGAGAAGATGAAACAATTGTAAAAAATAATGTTTCAACGCAACACTTCTAGGAAGGTTGCGCAAGTATGACGACGATCTAAGAAGATCTCGTTACAGCAAGCATATGATATTACGAGAATCTAAAAGATTTCGTAATCCACAGCAGTGAAGAAGATGAAGATGACAGGCGATTGATGGATGAATATCCTGCTGGGGTGAATGATCACCGTTGCTTAAAGCTATATTCGCGCCACACGAATAGCTTCCAGGAACCAGCAAGTTCGTCGGAGAACTTTGGAACACTTCTGCTCTTCTGACTCCTCGGATCGTACACGGACTCCCGTGCAAAAGCAACGCTGGTGCAAAGCTTCTCTTCTCTCTCACGATACCTGTTTACTCGTGTTAAGAAACACTTGTAAACTTTCGTAACTCTCTGTATATGCTCTGTGTCTTTGCCTGTGAGAGAGAAGAGACATTTTATAGGCCCGAGTAGCAATTGTCCGGTTAGCACAACATTCGGGACGTGGTAATGACCACTCTGAACGTGCAGCAAACCGCTCAGATCATGCACAGGCACGATCTGAAGCAAGTTGCGCAACTCGCGCACCCCGCGCGCCTTGTACACCATGCGCTGAACGCGCACTGAGCCACTTGCGCCACCTGCGCGCCCTGCGCACCCTGCGCCACCCGTGCAACTGGACGCGCACCTGTGCGTGCAACTGGTTGCGCCACTGGGCGCGCACCTGGTCGCGCAACCTGGGCCGCGCAACTTAAGCCTCATGAGCCCATGAGTCCGAGTTCGAGTCCGAGTCGCTAAGTCCCTACGGGACTTAGCTCCCATGGAAATAAATTTCCCAAGAGCAAAAAGCATGAATGTTTTCAATTGTTTATTTAGCTTTTTTTTTCATTAGAAAAATAATCCCACATGGCACACCCATGTGCACCTCCACACCACAAGTGCATCTCTAAAATAGCATAGCTAATATATAGAGATACAACTCCTTTGGTAGCCGATGTGGGACTAAAATTTTCAATGAAAAAGACCAAAACCCAACAGGTTCTGAATTGGAGGTAGGGTACATTGTAAATAGGACTGAAAATCGAACGAACGAGCTCGAACAAAGAGTGTTCGAACTCGGTTTTACTAAACTATCGAATGAGTTTGAATCGAGTCGAGCTTAATGTCGAGCCCAATAATGATATTCGAACTCGATTCGATTAGTAACTCGAAAGGATCGAACTCGACTTGATTTAGCTTTACTACTTTGGAAGAACACGAACCAAATTCGAGTCACGACGGAGCCAAAGCTCCATAAACCTCTCAGACTTCTAATACATATTGGAAAACCAAAATTTAGATGACAATAAAAAACCAAAATTTCGCCAGAGTTTAAGGAATCAAAGCATCTAGAGTTGAATTCAAAGCGTCGCCGCTTTCTCAAAAAAGAAAAATAGAGGGAGTCCGTCTTTCCATTATTCAAAGCATCCTTCGTTTTCCATCTTTCTTTGGCACAAAATTTAGGAATTGGAAGAAGTGCCTCATTCAATACATGCATGGAAGACTAGCACAGTAGCACTGCAGTCATAGGAGTCTTTTCTTCTTCTAGGAGAGTCCACTCCAAACATAATACAATGGTGGTGGGACCCCAACGTGTGGCTCAACCTGTTTCATTGAATGGATGTATTTAACTACATCTTCGTACCTGTGCATTTCAAGATCAGTGGCTGTGGGCCCAACATGTGTTGCCAAGTTTATTTACCATTTAATTTTTGTTAATTGATAAAAGAAGGTTTTAGGACTGTGCCATTTGATTCCAACGTATACATATGTTACATATACTAGAAAGAAGCTATAATACGAGAAACTGGACCGAATTTGAGTTCCTTCGTGAACAAAATCGACTCGAACAATCTATAGTCAAATTTTGATTCGAACATCCCTTTGAACGAAAAAAATTTAATCAAGTTCGGTACAGACCAGTCCACGAACAAAATTAGAATTGAACTTGGATCGAGTCGAATGAGAGCTATTTGAATCGTTTTACAGCCCCAATTTGATTCCAAGAGCCATGATCATCTGACCCAATTCGGAATTTAGAAATAAGTGCAAAAATAACATCCATTACCAACAATATTCTTAGAGCATCTCCTGTGAGTTAAAAAAAAATAGTTGCCACATAGGAATGACAAATTTTCATTTTAAAAATCCTTCTCCAATGCAAATGTATAATAAATCATGAAGTTGACATGGCAAGGACAATGTGAAGTTAGAGCATCTCCAACTCTATTGTGACTTTGAAAAAAAGTTGTTGCCACATAGGAATGACAAAATTTTATTCAAAAGTTCTTCTCCAATGCAATTGTCAAGTCAATTGTGAAGCTTATGTGGCAAAAATGAAAGAAGACATTGTGAAGTTGATTGTCTTGTTCTAGACAATGCACTTGACAATGTCTTCTCTTCCATGTCATCAATTATGAATAAAAAATATTAGAAAAAAGAAAGAAGATGAGTAGTTGTCTTAAAAGTTGTCTTGGAAGTTGGAAAAAATAATTTTTATTGTCTCCTCAATACTTTTGCATTGGAGAGAGTTTTTCTATCTTATTGTCTTTTGAGATATAATTTTGCCACATAAACAAGACATTGTCTTGTGGCTCATGCCACATAGGAGCCACCTAAGACTCACAACACTTAACAAGACAATAGGGTTGGAGATGCTCTTAGTTGTCTAGATCTAGACAATGCACTTCACAATGACTTTGTCTCCACATGATCAATTAAGAATAGAAATATTTATTAAAAAAGGGGATAATTTAGCAAATACCCACATTCTAAATGTTGAAACTAGCATATACCCCACTATTTTTTTTATGTAGCATATGCCTCCATTTTTGGTATGGAAAAGTAAAATTTTAAGATATACCCCCACTTTCTAAAAAAAAAATTATTCCCATTTTACATAGGAGTGGGGATATTTGCTAGATAAAAAAAATAGTGGGGGTATATGCTAGTTTCAACATTTGGAATGAGTGTTTTTGCTAAATTATCCCTAAAAAAATGAAGAAGTTGAGGAGATGTCTTGGAAGTTGGAAAAAATACTTTATGTTGTCTTCTCAATACTTTTGCATTGAAAAACACTTTTTTTTTTATCTTATTGTCTTATGTGAATATTATCTTGTCACATAGGAAAGACATTATCTTGTACCTCATGCTACATAGAAATCACAACATAAAACAAGACAATAGGGTTGGAGATGCTCTTAAGGTGCATTTGATAAGAAGGTGGAAATACGTGGAAAATAAATTAATTCCACGGAATTATTTTACTAGAAAAAAAAATTTATGTAAAAAATGCACGAAATTAATTTGGATGTTTGATTGTCGTTGATAATTATTTTCCATGAAAATTGATATTTTCTTATGGGCTGGACCAATTTATTTTTCACGATTTTAGAGAAAAATATGAAAAAGATATATTTTTGAAAAATATAGACTAGCAAATGCTACAATTGGTAAAAAATTTGTTATGAAAATATTTTTTATGGAAAAGAAGCTCAATCAAACACAACCTTATTGTTGCTTTTCGAGGAGGAAAAAAAAGCAGGCAAGATAAGGAATTGCAAAACCAAGACCACATCCAAATTGGAATCCCTTCATGGTCTGAGACGCGTCTCAACTAGACCTGTCAAATGGGTCGGGCTGGCACAGCCCAGTCTGAGTTCGGCCCAAAAAAAAGACCCATGTGCCAGTCCGGTCCAGTTAATTGTGGGCCCGGGCCGACCCGATTCAGGAAATCAGGACGTGCCGGATTTCATATCTTGGCACATTAAAGAGGTCCGGTCCGACCCGGCCCACAGTTCAGGCACGTCTCGATCCGCGGCCCGGTCCGGTCCGGTCCGGTCCGGCCCGACCCAACTAAATAAGTGTGTAGTAGTAGTTCAATTTGAGTGGTAGTACCAAGGAACCAAAGACAATGTTGATAACTGGGACTTCCATCCTATTACGGATTAGCTCAATAATAGTATTGAAGTTTGAGGATGTTACTTGCAGGGATTTCAACAGCTCGGCACCTTGTAAGAGTAATAGTTCTGTTATATAACATACGGACACGTCCAATTTTTACTTAACCAAGATTTCCATACTATACTTCACAGGATCTTGTCTCGCTGCAGCTTCACTGGAAGCATCCCAACGGAACTGCGTAACTTGCCCCATCTCACATTTGTGTAAGAATATATGGAGACCCAGTCCGGCTCGGGCTGGCCCGGTCCGCTACTGTCCAGTTCGAAACCCACCTGACCGTGGGCCATGAGCCAGACTGGCTCATGTTTTCACTCATTCGGTCCGGACCGGCCAAGTCCGCTATAGTACATGGACCTGAGAGGTCCGGTCCACCAAAATTTGGACAGGGCCGGGCCGGCCCACTTGACAGCGACTCTCAACGGAAGCAGAAGAAATGCTCAAACACCAGCTCAACTTTTGAAGGCGCCAGGAAAGCCATCACCATTGTTGGACTAATTTATGGGCAACGGCGTCCATCCATTCCATCTCACACTCCTCATATCTTCCTCTTCCTCTTGCGCGTGGAATAATTCCGCTTCTTCCACTCACAGCTGTCTATCGCAACCCCACACCACCGACTCGTCCCCTCTCTTCTACCTCTTCCATCCCAACCTCCTCCTCTCTCTCTCAATCCTCCTTCTTCTTCTTCTTCTTCTTCACTGCGGTCTGCGGATCCATTCAACTACAATGGATCCGCGAAATATCCACCTCCCCATCCTCCCCCTGCTTCTCCTCCTCCCCCTCCTCTCCTCAGCACTCTTCTCCCCTGCGGACAACCAGCTCTTCGACTGCGGATCCACCTCCCCATCGACCACCCTCTCCGACCACCGCGTCTTCCACCCCGACTCCCGAATCGTCTCGGACGGTGTCCGACTCCGCTCCGCAGACTCCAACCCTAACCTTAACCCTCTCTACCGAACAGCCAGGGTCTTCACCGCCCCTTCCTCCTACAGATTCCAAATCAAGCACAAGGGGACCCACATCCTCCGCCTCCACTTCTACCCCTTCTCCTCCAACCTCTCCTCCGCCCACTTCCACGTCATCGCCGACAACGACGTCCTCCTCCTCTCCAACTTCGCATCTGACTCCTCCTCCGCCGCCCCTTCCCCGACCCTAAAGGAATACCTCCTCCGAGTCGACACCGACTCCCTCCTCCTCTCCTTCGTGCCCGCCGATCCCTCCACCTTAGCCTTCGTCAACGCCATCGAGCTCTTCTCTGCCCCCGCCGATCTCCTCCCCGACCAAGCGCGCCTCGTCGGACCCACCCTCAACGAAGCTTTCAACGGCCTCTCCTACCAGGCCCTCGAGACGCTCTACCGGATCAACGTCGCCGGGCCCAAGGTCACCCCCCTTCAACGACACCCTCTGGAGGACATGGCTCCCCGACTCCCCCTTCATCATCCCGGGCGGCCCCGACTCGAAGGCCGTCACGTTCAGCGGCCGGATCGCGTACCGCCAGTACGGGGCCAGCCGCGAGGTCGGGCCGGACAACGTGTACAACTCCGCCAGGGTCAGCGGCGCCTCCAACATGACCTGGGTGTTCCCGGTGGACCCCGGGTACAAGTACCTCGTCAGGATGCATTTCTGCGACATCGCCAGCTTGGCCCTCAACGAGATATATCTGAACCTGTACGTCAATGGGCACGTTGCCTACCAGGACCTGGACCTCTCCGAGGCCACCGACCAGGTGCTGGCCTCTCCCTACTATCTCGACTTGGTCGTGGATGTCGAAAACGCGGGGTTGTTGAGTGTGGTGGTCGGCCCGTCGAACTCGAGCGACCCTTCCAAGGTCGGTGGACTGCTGAACGGGTTGGAGATTATGAAGATCAATAACACGATCGGAAGTCTCTCCGCAGGCGTTCCTGCCCTTCTGGCAATGCGGAGCTCGAGGACCACCGGAGGAGGTTCCGGAGGAGCAATGGCTCGGTCGTTGATGTGCGGGTTCATGTTCGTGGCGCTGTTGGGGGCTGCATTCATGGTGATGTTGAGGTGGAAGGCGGAGACGGGAAGGGAAGGCGGCCTGGCGTGGTCGCCTTTGCCCCTTGATGTTTCTGATGGTAGATTGGGGAAAGGGAGTGTCGCGCTAGCCGGTAAGTTCATGTACTTCTGAAGTATATAATGTAACCTTATGAATCTTATCCCACTAATGACACTTTGTGATCCATCTGAATATTGGTTGTGCCTACTTTAATAATCTACTAGTCTTGTTACTTTAGATTTTAGCTACTATTTTTACTGAATTATCGTAAATTTAAGCAATGTTTTTAGTGATCGTGTCTGAACTAGATTGCTATTGCTGTCTTGACGGGTAAGATAATAATGAGTATCTTCTCAATTGAGTGAGACTATTGGCTTTGGAATAGAAAAACTATGAGAATTTTTGACTTGCCCCCCACTTTGTTTATCCAAATTAAGGGTGCACTCCACTGTTTTGCATTAATGTACATCACCCCCCCACATTGGACGGATTCCATCGAAAATATTTTTTTGGGACCAAAATGCCCTCGTCTTCTTCCTCCCTCTTTCCTCTAACCCCCCTCCCTACCCCCCCACCCCCCCCCACCCCCCGTGCGGCCACCTCCATCGCTCACCGCCTTCGCTCCCCGCCTCCCCCCCCCCATCCCCGCCTCCGCTCCCCCCCTCCGCCACCGCCACTAGCCTGCCTCTGCGCCTCCGCTCCCCTCCTCCGCCACCGCCACCCTCCCCCCTTCCCGCCCTCGCTCCCCCCCTCCGTCCACCGCCCCCCTCCCTCCGCCTCCCTCCGCTCCCCCCTCCCCTCCCCGCAGCCGCAGCAGCAGCACTAGCATCCAGCAGCAGCAGCAGCAGCCAGCCGCGACGGCAGCGGGTGGCAGCGGGCGGCGGCCAGCGGCAGCAAGCAGCAATGGAGGCGGGCAGCAGGTGGCAAGCGGCGGAGGCGACGGTGCGGGGCGGTGGCCGTGGGGGTGCGGTGGCCGCCGGAGGGGAAGGAAAGAGGAAGAAGAAAATAGAAAGGGCATTTTGGTCCAAAATTTATGGTCAAAACGTTTGACCGTTAATTTTTGACGGAATCCGTCAAATGTGGGGGGTGATGTACATTAATGCAAAACAGTGGGGTGCACCTTAATTTGGGTAAACAAAGTGGGGGGCAAGTCAAAAATTCTCAAAAACTATATGGGAACACAAACAGAGGCAGTCTTTTAGAATTTCAAAAATTTGTTTCCGATTCACAATCCTTTCCTTGCGTCTTTAATTTCATTTGCAACCAGATAGGAGAAAATTAATGAGAAATTTTGAGTGGCACCCCACTTTTATTTACCATATTTACGGTGCACCCCACAGTTTTACAATAATGTAAGATACCCCCCACTTTTGACGGAAACCGTCAAAAATTCACGGTCAACTCCTTTGACCAAAATTTTTTGACCATAATACCCCTGCCTTCTTTCCCGTGTCCTCCATCTCCCCGTGGCTGCTCCTCTCCCCGCCGCCGACGTGCCTCCTCTCGCCCCTCCTCTCTCCGCTCCCCCCTCCTCTCTTCTCCCCATCACCACCACCACCATCACCATCACCGGCACCATCACCACCATAATCACCACCATCACTAGCACCATAATCACCATCTCCACCATAATCATCACCCCCCCCCCCCTCTCGCGGCTCACCCCCCCCTCCCACCCTCCCGTCTCCGGCGGTCCAAAACTCTCTCTTTGGAAGAACTGACATCCAAAACAAGAAAGATCGCTCCTTTTCTTCAAGCTTCCTTCGCTCTTAGCTAATTAATGCCCAAAGAGAATTTCTTTGCTGTCTATAAGAAAGTGATCAAGAAGATTCAGCTACATTCACTTCCAGATCAATGAAAACTACTAAAAAATCACACTTTTTTTTCTCTCTTCAAATTGAGTTGATCAACGCAGAAAGAAAGCACCGGTGTCCATACCGCGAAGACCGAGAAGTTACTCGACGGGCACCCGACGATCCTAGAGCAGTCCGGCTCGATCAGGAACAGATCCTCCCCTCTCTTCGCAAGCCCGGCGCTCCCGTACCTGACCGAGGGCCTCTCCGACCTCTCCCCGCGGAGCTCCCGGCCGATCAGCCATAGCAGCGCCGGCGGCCTCCTTGATCTCGGATCCCGAGGCTGGGGGTCCTCCTCCGACGACGATGAAACCCCAGTCCATGGATCGAGCTCATAGGTACTCACCGGACTCCATTGAAACCCTAGATTTCGAAGTGCCTAGCGATGACGGAGGAATTGAAAAGAGAGAGTGAATGAAGAAAGAGGAATGAGCCAACGGCATTTTGGTCAAAAAAAAAATTTTGACAGTTTCCGTCCAAAGTGGGGGGTACCTTACATTATTGTAAAACTGTGGGGTGCACCGTAAATATGGTAAACAAAAGTGGGGTGCCACTCAAAATTTCTCAAAATTAATTTTTGATTCACATTCCTTCCCCTCTTCCTTGGAAATCTTCAACATCCTTTACATAACTAAGTGGAGTTCAAGTCATTGAATTTAAGATGTATTTGTTCCATGAGTTATAGCATATCTATATTCCTGTGATTTCTTGTAGTTCTAATTGGAAGTAATGTTTGTTAACCTCCGCTTGCGACATGTGGAACACCGAAGTTGTGTGCTTAATGGAAAGTGGTGTTTGTATGGCGAAATTTTAGTTCTGTCCGGCATTTTGTTCTTCTGTTTTTGAATCTGGCATACAAGAGGAGGACACAATTGCTGTTGTTCGTAATTTGAATTGAAACAACCAACTGATTTGCTTACAAGACGTGTCAAAGACGAGATGATACATTATGTAGGTTATAGGTTCCTAGGAAGCACACACACTACAAAAATGTGGGTCATGTCGTGTCATACTCCTATCAGACACGTTTTGGACACAACCTGGACACTCCCTGGTACACTAGGACACTAAAATAAGTCCCATGATCGCTGTCACCGTGTCCTCGTTGTGTGATGTCGTAGTCCTATTCTTGTCCGTGCAACATAATAGGTTCAAACCACACTTTAAACAGACTTCCCTGGAAAAGAAAGTATGTCAATTAATATTCTTAAAACCAAACCTCGTAAAGTCTGCAGCATAGGCCAGTATATTTACAATCAATCTAACCAGAGTTGTTAAATTAGATACAAAAATACAAGCAACCAGGCAGGCAGGCAGGCAGGCCACTTGTTTCCTTGCCGCAAGATATGCAAAACCTGGATCCATGGAGACTTCAATCAGGTTTGGATCTGTAAGATGTTCATTAGCATCAGTTCCACTGCCACCCATCCCAACCCCAGCCCAACACTGCATAAACATTTTTCTCCTTTTGGCCCCCAAATCTAAAGTCTCTTCGTCTTTTGGCCCCAGATTGGATAGGTAGGATTAACAGGTTTGGCATCTCAAGAACAGCTCTTCAATAAGTTCACATCCATGACTCATTACTTGGCTTTTTTGCTTGAGTAACTCTACCATGCTGATAACCACTGGTCTAGTTTAGAGTGCAGACTGATTGGCTTCTTGCATTCCATGATGGGCGAAAAGCATTATTGTTGGTGTTGGTTACCTGGGAAGTTTCCTCCATTGTAAGTAGTTGTTTAAGATGCCTCCTCTTTGGTAGCTTGATTGCATGTTGAGCTCGAGGGCACTCATGTTCCATATTCTTGGATTCAAGTTACACATCTTGATCACTAGTACCTTGCATGAAATTTTATATTTTCCTTTTCTAGCTTTGCTTGAAGAAGTTCCTTTATCTTGGAGTTGTCACTCTTGGCCTTTCTTATACACTGGTTGACCCATGGGGTGCTTTGAAGATGCCAAATCAAGGGAAGATTAGATGCATTGAGAGGCGGCCTGGAGGGTTGAGTTATCCTATCCGGAGCTAATTTTGGTTGTCCTTTGATTCTTATTGTAGGTCGAATCTGGAGGGTCATCCGCGACCCTGATCTCCATTGAGATCACACTGAGCCTGGGGGTTGTTCTAAGTAGAGAGGGGTTTTCCAAGTCCGAAGTCTTGTTTGGCGTAGCTCTGGGCCGGCCCTGGATGCATTGTGACATGATAAGTTTTAACATTACTATTGATGACCTAGAGTTCCTTGCGAATTGGAACTCTGTTGGATGTCACTTAATATGTTCATAATTTACCTTCATCGAATGAGTTCTAGTCACATAGTTAAACTTGCTCGAGTCCTGGTCACAAAATTACACTTGCACATATTGGCTTGTTAAATAAGGTCAATTCATAATATTTTCACCAATTTAAGGGTAGACTATTGAAAGATGATTATTATATCAGAAATTTTCGTCTAGGGTAAAAAAGTTTGGAAATTTTGTAAAAAAAGGAAGAAGTTTGGGATATTCCAAGCAGGAGAAAGACTTGGCAAGTAACTTGGCGTGAAGGAGCACGCCGCCAAGTCACTTGACGAGGCCACCATGCTGGCGAGGGAGCCAGCACGACGCTGGCAGCGCACGCTTAAGCACACCAATTTACTAGGCGAGGCCTCCATGCTGGCGGAGGAGGAGCTTGTGCGTTGGTGGCAAGGAGGGCGGACTCGCCAACTGAGTTGGTGGGGTCTAACGCCCCCAACTGAGAAAGTAATTTTGTAGCAAGAATAAAGCTACCATGTTATTAAATTACTCGTTATGTGAACACCATATGGTCCATTTTATTGTGTCCGGATTATGATGCTCTACAGGTATGGTATGGCAACTTCTTGGGTAGAACATGATGAAAGAAATATCAATCACCAGGAATGATCATTGCGTAAAGACGAAACTTTGATACAGTAGGGGTATCAAAATTTTGATACCCCTTATGTATGACATGTGAGTCCTCTCAAAATTTATGTGTATATATATATGTACACGTTTTACAAAGCAGGAGGGGCCCACGTGTCATACATAGGGGGTATCAAAATTTTGATACCTCCTACTGTATCAAAGTTTTTTCCGGAAAAAGTGGAGGGAAGGATTCATTTTATGTTGTTTGGTATAGAAGGAAAAGTGAGGAATTTTTTTCCTTTCCTAATCTAAAAAAATCAATCACCCCAAAAGTGGGAGAAAAATTGGAGGAAAAAGTGAAGACTTATACTAATTAACAATTGTACCCCCATGTGAATTGTATTATTTAAAAATTATTAATGAAATCAAATGGTAAATATGTGTTTTAGTTGAGGATAGAATTGGTAAAATCCATATTTTTTATTTTCTTTCCTTTCACATTTCTTTCCATACCAAACAAAGAATAATGTATCTCTTCTCTTTTCCATCCTTCCAACCATACACAAAGGAAGGTAATGATATTTTCTTTCCATATGGAAGGAAAATGTATCCTTATATTTTTTCTTCCTTCCATTTTTCCATCCTTACTACGAAACACAACCTTATCCCTCGTTTGGTTCACGGAAAGGAAATCAATTTCCATGTATTTTTTCATAGGGATGGAAAAGTAGAATTTCTATCAAATTTTCTTTCCTATGTTTGATTGGTGTAGGAAAGGAAAGAAAAAATATATCATTGTTGATTATAATGAAGAGTTAATTGATAAAATAGGTAATAAATCAAGGCTACTTTTGTCATAATGTTTTGTAATTAATGTTGGAAAAGGAGGAGGAAAAATGAATCCCATGGGTCATGAGAGGAACTATTTTTTCTCCTATTTTTTTCCATATCAGAAATGTGTTTTCCAAATTTGTGGCTACCAAACAAAGGAAAGGAACAAGTTTTCTTTCCGGATTCCTTGAATCCGTGAACCAAACGAGGCCTTAGAGTATCCATCAAATCCTCCAGCCACATGCCACACTGGCTAACTATTCAATAAGTCCACCAACTATTCAAGACAAATCTAACGGGAAGTCCCCGCCAACTCAATTGGACCCCGCCAACTCAATTGGCGAGTCCGCCCTCCTCGCCAACTCAATTGGCGAGTCCGCTTGGTGCGCACACGCGGTCTTGCCAAGTGAATTGGCGTGCTTAAGCGCACGAGCGTGGCGCTTGCTCCCTCGTCAAATTGGCAGCCTACGCCTTCTCACTAAGGGCATGTTTGGTTGGGCCCAACCGAGCTGAAAGTGGGGACTTTTGTGGGGTTTCACCGGATTTGAAGGGAGTTTCATTGTTTGGTTCGGCCGAGTAAATGGACTTGAAGTCCATTGATTGGACTGTGGAGCAGTCCCTGTCTCCTCCGAAAACTCCCATTTGAGTTCCGGCCATTTCTTGCTTGAAGTCCATGAAAGTGGAGGAGAGAGACTCTTGATCTCCCGAGAAGTGGTTGTTGTCGAAGAGTTGGGTCCGCTCTTCCGCTGTCCTCTGCAGATCTAGTGGTTTTCCTCCCTAATCTAGTATTTTTTTTTTCCCGGATCTAGTAATTTTCTGCTCATTTCTTCCCATTTTTTTTCCCGATCTAGTAATTTTCGTATAGATCTTCCATTTCTTTTAATATTTGCCTATGGATCTGTCATTTTTCCCCGAATCTAGTGATTTTCCTCCCCAATATCTGTCGATTTTTTTTTTCTTGTATAAATCCGTCATTTTGTTATAGATCTGTCAAATTTCTCATTATTCGACAAAATTTCATATGGCAAATAATTGGAAATTTGACAGATCAAATCGGGAAAAAAATTGGGAAAAAAAAATCACTAGATTCTAATATTTGCTTATGGATCTGTCATTTTCCCCCGAAAAATTTAGGAAAAAAATCAATTAATTCTAATATTTCATATGGCAAATTTCATATGTGATTTTCCTCCCCAATAACTGTCGATTTTATTTTTTCCTGTATAAATCTGTCATTTTGTTATAGATCTGTCAAATTATTTATTATTCGACAAAATTTTATATGTAAAAAATGGGAAAAAATTGGGGAAAAAATCACTAGATAATGGGTCGATCTGTCAAATTTTGTTATGGATCTGTCAATTTTTTTACATATGAAATTTTGTATCGTATGTTTATAGTGGGTCGATTTGGTTGGAATGGAAAAAAATATTGGGAAAAATATTGGAAAAAAATAATGTTTATAGGGTTGCCCGAGAGTACATTTTCCATCGGGCATGGCTAGATAATTTCATGCAAGACAAGTAGTCTTGTAGCAATCGACTGCATTTTCTATCTTTGTAGCATGCTGCTGTTTTCTGTTAATTCACTGCTTCATCTATGCTTTTCATATCTATGTAGTATGTCGTTCTACGTTGTTTTGAAAGGAAGAAAGCCAGGGGTGTACACAACCTGACCTGAATGTCACATGCAAGTGAATGGGTTCAAAGGCGCTTGTTATTTCAAGTGCCGAGATTATGAGGAGGCAATGGGTTACTTCCACTCTAATTACAAGGATGAACGATGTGGAAATAAGGGGGAAGAAGTGCGCAATGGCCACCCATCGGCCATTATTGTCACTTTGGGTTTTCTAACATTACTTGTATCGATTTTAGTATGCATCTCTTTTATGTAGTACCAACTTATTTGTGTAGACCCAAGTTCTTTTTGTCTGCACCTATAATGTAATGCTAATGTAATGACAATGGGTATATACTGTTTGGGTGCAGGAGTTTTCTTCGAATGAGCTACGAAGGTGCAACCTAATTACAAGCTAAAGTTGGTGGCCTCCCCTACCAATGTGGTGATGGACGGAGGTAGCCAACTTGTAGCCTAGTTTTAGACCATGATGAGGAAGGTGCAACATTTGAGTCTAAAATGCTATTTCGGTCCCGACAACACAAATGAGGAAGGTGCCCCACGATGAGAACCAAAACTTGATGGCCTCCCCCACCAATTTGATGATGGATGGAGGTAGCCAAGTTTTTAAATTGGGGATGATGAGTGGGATGGTGAATCCTTTGAGCCAATCACTTTTTTTCAGTCTTGTGTTTCAGTTTTTTTACTGATTTCAGTTTGGGCACTTCAATTTCAGCACTTCAATTTCAGTTTTGGGTTAATGATGAGTTTTGCTTTCTTGAAATCTTATATATGGGCTGTGATGAGTTTTGCTTTCTTGAAATCTTATATATGGGCTGTGATGAGTTTCAGTACCTCCTACTTATGGCCTATGCTGACTTGTGTTTCTTTGTGAAACAAATAATGATATTTTGGCTATGATGACAATGCATAACTTGGTGACTTCAATTTTTCCTGAAACTGAGTTTCAGTATCTTCTTCTTCCTTCCAGTTTTTATGTGACTTCAATTTGGGGGCAGTTTTTATTTTCATGTATCTTCTTCTTCCTTCCAGTTCTTATATAATATGTGGGCGATGATGAGAATGCATTATGGACTATGATGACTTGTGTTTCAATGTGAAACAAATAACAGTACATGTTCCCAGCAATATGACATGTTCCCAGCAAATATGGTACATGTGTCAATTTTATGTTACGCAGGAATTTACATTTTTGATATGTTCTTCGTATGATGATATTTTCGAAGAAAAATTTGCTACATTCTGAGCCCATAATGTTCTCCTGAACAAGTTTTAATTATTTTCATATTTCATACTCTGAGCCCATAATGTCCTTGTGAACAAGATCTTGTTTCGTTGTATCATATTGCTGGGAACATGTCATATGGCTGGGAACATTTTCCATTGCTGGGAACATGTAATATTTGCTGGGAACATTTAAATATTTGCTGGGAACATGTCATATTTGCTGGGAACATGTCATCTTGCTGGTTTCTATATCATATTTGTAGGGAACATGTATCATATTTGCAGAGAACATGTATCCTATTTTGCTACATTCTGAGCCCATAATGTTCTCCTGAACAAGTTTTAATTATTTCCATTCTTCATACTCTGAGCCCATAAATTCCTTGTGAAGAAGATTTTGTTTCATTGTATCATATTGCTGGGAACATGTCATATTTGCTGGGAACATGTATACTTGCTTCAATTATTTTCAGAATTCATTGTTCTATTGTGTTCTCCTGAACATGTTTCATTGTTCCATTATGTTCTCCTGTGAAGAAGATTTTGTTTCATTGTTCCATTATGTTGTCTCCTGAACATGTTTCAATTATTTTCAGAATTCATACTCTAAGCCCATAATGTCCTTGTGAACAAGATTTTGTTTCATTGTATCGTATTGCTGGGAACATATCAGATTGCTGGGAACATTTCCCATTGCTGGGAACATGTCGTATTGCTGGGAACTTGCTGGACATATCATATTTGCTGGAAACGTGTATCATAATTGATAGGAACATGTATCATATTTGCTGGGAACATAAATACTTGCTGCGAACATGTATCATATATGCTGGGAACATGTCATCTTGCTGCGAACATGTATCATATTTGTTTGGAACATGTATCATATTTGCTGGAAAAATATAATCGTGCAAACTTATATATCAATTTGCTGGGAACATGTCAATTTGCTGGGAACATGTTTCATAATTTTTTTCGGTTGTGAAACCGTTTCTCTGCTGCCAAAATCGGTTGGAAATGTTGAAAAATTATTTTTGGGTAACCTTACCATTCTTCATGAGGGTGATTATATCACTTGCAATGTCCTAACCAAACACACGAAGTCCATCAACGCCACTTTCAAGTGGTCATCCAAACAAACTACATTGTAAGTGCCCACTTGCGGGGGGACAAAAAGTTTGGCAACCAAACACTTTTTGGAAGGTGGAATGTATTGTAACTCAAATGAGTTACAATCCCATGAAACTCCCACTTTCACACTTTTATGCACCTACATCCAACCAAACAGGCCCTAAGTTTTGGCGACTCTTCCTCCGCTTGGAGTATTCCCAAACTTTTTTTATTTTTATTTTATATATATATAATTTTTCAAAGCTTCTTTTAACCTAGATGAAAATATATGTTATCGTATATATGGGAATGCTATATATTCTTATATTTCATGGCCTAGGGTACTCGACGGTTGATTCAATATTTGATCAGATCCTTAGATGGCCTTGTTTGGTTCATGGAAAGAAAATGAATTCTCTTGTAATTTTTATGAGAATGGAAAAAATAGGATTCATGTCACATTTTTTTTTCCTTGTTTGGTAAAACAAGGAAGCTACCTAGAAAAGGAAAGCAAAATATAACAATGTTCCAATAATATCCTTACCTTTTAAAATAAAAATAATATTATATAAAATAATATTAATGGTAAAATAAGCAATGACATATGGTTACTTTTGTCATAACTTTTGTAATAAGAGCATCTCCAAACCTATTGTGACTTTGGGAAAAAGTTAATGCCGCGTAGGAATGACAAAATTTTATTCAAAAGTTCTTCTCCAATGCAATTGTCAAGTCAATTGTGAAGCTTATGTGGCAAAAATTAAAAAAGACATTGTGAAGTTGATTGTCTTGTTCTAGATAATGCACTTGATAATGTCTTCTCTTCCATGTCATCAATTATGAATAAAAAATATTAGAAAAAAAGAAAGAAGAGTAGTTGTCTTAAAAGTTGTCTTAGAAGTTGAAAAAAATAGTTTTTATTGTCTTCTCAATACTTTTGTATTGGAGAGAGTTTTTCTATCTCATTGTCTTTTGAGATATAATTTTGCCACATAAACAAGACATTGTCTTGTGGCTCATACCACATAGGAGCCACCTAAGACTCACAATACTTAACAAGACAATAGGGTTGGAGATGCTCTAAATGTTGGGAAAGGAGAAAAAATCAATCCCATGGGTCTTGAGTGGAATTATATTCCTACCAATTTTCTCCCTTGTCAGAAAATTACTTTCCAAGTTTGTGGCAAAGAAAAAGAACAATTTTTTTTTTCTTGGTTCCTTAAATTCGTGAACCAAACGAGGAGTTACCATCAACTAAGTGCAGTAATGATGACATAAATATACTACTTCAGCAGATATCTTGTGTAAAATTAGCTTG
Organism: Iris pallida; assembly: GCA_029216955.1. Lineage (NCBI taxonomy): Eukaryota > Viridiplantae > Streptophyta > Magnoliopsida > Asparagales > Iridaceae > Iris > Iris pallida. The sequence continues at coordinate 21,103 of JANAVB010007464.1, read as the reverse complement.
GAACTTCATCTATTCTTCCACCATTGGGTATTCATTATTGTATGCTTCCAGGCACATCTGTGGGACAAATTGATTTGAAGTTTGAACAACAACGATATGACTACTTTAAAACAAGGATGCAACATGGCAGAGGTACACCGGTTTTGTACAGGGGTGAGTGTTGGAATTAATTAATTCCTTTAGTTGTTCCTAAAAGATGAAAAGGAAGAAAAGGGACTTTAGTTCAACATCGAAAAAAAAAAAAGATTTTGAGAGTGCTTAAATAGAAATGTGCACTTATGAGGAGTGTGAAACAACCAAAGGGTTGTTAGTGGGTGACAATTGTTGTTTTAACCTCTTCATGAAAATGTAGCCGGAACACCGGCTCGGACTCGGACTCGGACGTAGAGGCGATAGTGGCGCATTGTAGACGCACTTGTGCACTTAGGCAACGTGGCATCGATTCTCGCCCCGAGAATTCCTATTTTTGCAGCAGCCCACATAAACGAAAGGGAGAATGAATCTGTGAACGGGTGAATGAATGTTGTTTCGGAAGGGTCGCGACTTCACGAAACAACACTAATTCATCTATAAATACTACAGACTTTTGAGTCCAAAACACACAGAATTTGAGCATTCATTCCTCTTTCTTTTCTCTTCCAAAGTTTCCAGAAATGTGTTCTTCCCTACGCCGGTGTCTCACAGCGTCTAGTGAACCTCCGGCAGAAAGGCTGTCTTATCCTGGGTGTTCTGGCGTGCTGACTCCAAGACGTTACCGGAGTGCCCGAAACACTTTAAGGAAAGTGCTAATAAATGCACGATTCAAGCCTCGACGACACATTCGACTTCTCAGAACTGGTCAGTGAAGTTCAATCGATTTCTAACATTGAGCAATGGTTCGGTTCAAACCGAAGCGAACTACCGATCAAATCAATAATCATTTCTTAAAAAAACTGTTAACGGAACCGAATTAAGAAAAATTGATCAAAATTGAAGTGGAAAAAAATCGGTTTATGGTTCGGTTTTATGGGACTACTAACAGTAAAAAAAAATGGATTAATGGTTTTATACATAACCAGAACAAAAGTTACCATCCAAATGATTTTCAAGAAACCAATTTCATGAACCAGATTTCATGATTCCAAATAATTTTTAGGAAACCAATTTCATTGGACCAAATTAACCAAAGTTCTAAAAAATACCAAAGGAAATCAAAGAACCAAAATAAAAATAATACACATTTGATCCAGAACTAGAAGCAATTTTTTTTATAAAAAAGAAAAAAAAGAAAAAAAAAAACTTAGTTTGATCCCGCCACACAGAATCCGCATGTCCAATCGCCATCCGAAACCTTCCGGAGCGGCAGCTTTAAGCATCTCAGATGGAATCCCCACAGGCAATCGTCGTAGTTGATCATCAACGACCTCCTGGTAGTATACCCTCTTATATTTCTTTGGAGGTTCCAAAATCCTAACCCTAGGTTCGACGGACGATCTAGGCTCTTCGGTTCTTTGGTGGAGGGTGAGGGTGGGTTTCGTCGGAGAGAAGGAAAGGGGAAGAAGAGGGTTTAGCTGGTTCAAATTTGGAAGACAGAGAGAGAGAGAGAGAGAGAGAGAGAGAGAGAGAGTTGGGAGAGAGAAACAAAAGAGTCTTGGGGAGAGTCGTCGGAGATATTGAGAAAGTAGTTGAGAGAAATTTGAGAGAGAGAAAGTTTAGGGTTAAGAGGGCTATGTAATTTGATGTATATATAATTAAGGGTAAATTCGTAAATGTACAAATCGGCTTACGGTTCGGTCCAAAAATTCGAAATCGAGACCCGAACCGATAAACCTACTAAATGTGAACCGAAATTCGACTCGATATTCTGAAAATCGACCCGAATTATAACTTCGATTCTGGTCTGGTCGGGTCGGTTCGTGGTTTAAAATCGTTAATTGCTCACCCCTAGTTTTGTATTCCTAGGAGTCAACTTTTCATTCTTTTTCCATGGGAAATGAATTCAACATTTCTATGTCCGTGTTTGGTTAGCTTGAAGATATGTAGTCCGAAAATTTTACTTTTTTCATTTCCATGTTTGTTTCAGGCATGAATAGGAATCTTAATTTAAAATTTGAACAACAACGATATGAGTACTTTAAAATAACTTTAAAACAAGGATGCAACAAGGCGGAGGTACACTAACAAGGTGATATTTGGATAAATGTTTTATATTTCTAGGAATCAAGGTGAAATTAGATGAAGGTTTTGTATTTGTAGAATCAACTGACAAGGTGATGTTTGGATGAAGGTTTCATATTTGTATGAATCAACTTTCCATTTCTTTTCTATGGAAATTGATTTCAACATTCATATCCCCATGTTTGGTTAGCTTGGAAATATGTAGTCCGAAAAATTTAATATTTTCGTTCCCATGTTTGGTTCAGACATGAATATGAATATGAATTTGTTTAGTTTCCATAAATATAATTTCATTATTTTTTTTACGGTGCTCGGTATAATGTTCGAGACTTTTTATCTACACTGCATTGTATGTCTTTTTGGCCCACTGTCCCCAACTCCCACCATAAATGGAAGATATAATATGCTCCCGTGGCTCGATTCACTGATATGTTATTATTACCTAAATTCAATTAGTGTTATTGAGAATTTTACCGTCAAAAAAATTATAATCGATGCACCCAGCTAACATTTTTAGGAAAGCAAAAATATTTCGAGACTTGCGTTTTACTTTTCTACATATGCGGTAATCTAAAAACCCTAATATTTCCTCTAAAGCCTTCCATATTCTCTTCCATTTTTCAATTCTACACTTACCAAATATGGACAAAGAATCCAAAATATATTTCAAGTTGAACTTGAATCAAACAGTCCCTAAAATGAATATCCTGCATATATATTTTACTTGAATTTTTTGTCATAAATAAACACTATAAATGAGTTTGGAATTTTTTTTATGAAAGAGCTGCATAGATTGCAAGAGCAGGAACTCCTGATTTGAAAGAAAGATGTCCGTCAATATTCCAAAGTCTGCAGAGTATAGTTGGGTGGGCATTTACAATCCATGTATCAAAGATGTCTGTTAGCATCAGTGTTTGAGATAGGGGGCTGGCTGGGTTCTAGGGCTTGGCTTCCGATCATGCGAGCAGTACTGCTTGGATAGAGATAACTTTTTGAAAGTATAAAAGTGATACTTACAATAAATTAAATTTTAGTGGACTTGCAACAAGTGATACTTTTTAAAATGTGTTTGGATATAGTGTTTTTTGTTTCCTGCAAGTGGAAGAAAAATGAGTTCGTTGTTTTGATGGTTGTTGAAAGTGGAAAAAAAAAAGGAGTTCGATTGTTTGGATGATTGTTGAAAGTGAATATTGATGTTATAATTAATGAATGTAAAATTTCTGAAATAAAAAGAAAATAAATTTCTTATAAATGAACAAAATATATTAATGACAAATTAAATTACATCTAAAATAGTTTAATTAAACATATCAAATTGTAATTAGCTTTTATTGAATTAAAATTCAAAAAATCTTTTAAATTCATTTAAAACACATTACCATAATTAAATACATCATAAATATATTAATTGTTATAATTCATAACTATAATTAAACATATTATAAT